>PNEQ01097762.1:0-43298 GCA_003012365.1 Medauroidea extradentata
ATTTGATGAATGTTTCGTCACTGAATATATAATTAATATCGAAAGAATCATTACCTTTATCGCTGTAATTATCGTTGCTATAAACAATTGACACCACATTCACTTTTCACTGCACTTGATACTCGATCAAAACATGTAAATGTACTATAGTATAGCAGCTGTCCACGCAGACGCATCGCTCACTCAAGTAGGAGAGAGATGGATGTCGAACGCTGCCGAGCGCAAAGGCCGAACGCTGCCGAACGCAAAGGCCGATTGTACTTCTTTGTCGCTCGTTCCGCGCTCTCGCTTGCACTTCAAGCCTTACATGGAACGCCTCAGAGCGAGGTAACGCCGCATGAGTCATGTTTTTTCGTGCGTGCAGCCGGCTCTATCGAATTATAAGACGTTGTCACGTCAAAAAGGTCAAATTCATTCCTACAATAAAAGGCAGCAATTTAATACAGTAGACTCTCAATTATTTGCATTGATGATTAGGGGGTATGTGCATATAATCTAAAAACACGATTAATAAAAAAATCACGAATATATTATTTGTCCAAGAAAAATCTCATTAATCCATTCATGCATGCACTAATTGATTCGCCTACTGGAAAATACTCAAATCTTCTATAAGCCTTTCAAAATATGGTTATGGGCATAATATGTTGGTGTATGTTATGCGAGTAAGTACAGCGTGTATTTATAAATAACCAAATTTTTTTAAATTATTCAACTTTTTTTCAATTATTTAAAATGAAATATTTTGCACGGATAATCTGCACACGGATAATCGAGAGTCTACTGTACGTACATGTTTTACTAGTTTTTAGGAAGTGTATTGAAGCGAGACTTTAAAAAATATTGTATCCATACATTTCCATTAAAATCTTGTAAACTATAAAATGATAAAGCAAAATTACTACTTGTATACTTATTTATTAGCTACAATTATCCCTTCAACAATTTCAATTAAAATCTGGCACAAAATGTTGCTATTTTGGGACTCCTGAACAATGGGACATTATATTCAACACTATGACAATACTTGGAAGCAGTGGATTTAGATTTTTGTTTAGGTAAGTTGGGAAGAGTTCATGTTCCCACTAAGCAGTAACAAGTTAAGACTTTCCATTGTTAATATCTGAGGAAGAACACACTCATTGTCGTGGATGTTGTATGTACAACCAGGGTGTAGAGGTTGGTAGCCATCATGAGAGTCCACTATGGGAAACACACAAAGACAGTTTATGTGAATGACTTTACTGTCATTGTATTACCTGAATGTGTGCTGCACGGCAGTGTAATAAAAATCTACATGGAGTCGAAATCAGGGAATCAAACGTAGAAACTTCATACGTATTCAATGTTAGAAGATTAGCAAGCTTAAATTCTCCAAAACAGCCAATAATGTTAGACAACTGAATATTTAACACCAAAAAATTCTATCTGCAACAACTTGACTGGTATGCAACAGCCAGTCCCAAGATAAAGTCTCAGAAAATACAAGTTGCAAGCTTCAAGACTGCCATTGCTGATGAGGCTAATATATTCTACACATTATCACTATCACATGTAGGAAACCAAGATCTCAATGTCATTAAAGGAGAGTTTAATGCATATTTTGCATCAAAAATTAAAATCACATACAAAATACATGTTTTCAACAAAGGTATAAAAAATGAAGGTCAGTCATTTGATGACTTCCTAACCTAGCTGGCTGGACACTCAAGGTAAATTTTAAGTCCAGTACAACAGTTTTGAATGGGACAAGATGAAGGTGGTAATTGTCAGTAACACAACGTAAGAGAAATTTTCAGCAGAACTTAACACGTAACAAAGAAGTAAATGTACCAAGTGTGTGAAATTACAGCATGTGTATGCGCATGCAAAGAGAGTTGAAACATATCCAGAAATACTATAATTTGGTGTAAGCAACAAAACATCCTTCAATACCATAAGATTAATTAATCAGGGCTGGTTAATGATTAAAATGTGGTTACGTACAAACATCAACAAAAAGCATGCCCTATATTCAGAAAAGCATGCAACTAGTGTGGACTTCAGATCAGAACTAGTACAAATAGACTTAGATTCCTAAAAAAATATAATACAGAAACATTATTTGTGTCATCAACTGTGCACTATAATGAAATGAATTGGATGAAATAGTTTACTCTTGCAATAATCATATAATAAGCTTAAAATTAAACACTGGTATTCATTGAAATCTTAAGTTATAGATAATTCAATAGCTAACAAATGTCTGCTGAATATTATCCGATCCAAAATTAAAGTATTAGTGTAGTTCAGCAAAGACAGTGTTTTTCTGGTTCTGGGTCAAGCAGAGGTTAGAGTGTTCAAAAACAAAAAAATCTGCACATATTAAGACATTCTTTGTTGTGGACAAGAGACAACAGTGTATACTGAGGAGGTAGACAAGCAAAAGGTTTGGCTTCATAACATCACTGAATCAGTCACAGAACCAATGTTTGCTGTATTACCAGAGGTAGTTCATAAATCTGGTGAATGAGGTGAGAATATGCATTGGACCCTCGCACATTAATAAAAACTTAAGACGTTATTGGCTACAAACAACTGAAGAAATAGCATTTTGTATAAAGGGCATTTCACATTGCTTGATTGCACCAAAGGATTCTGACAGATGTTACAAACAGTGTAATGACCTGAGTCATTACATTGTTATGTGGTCGTACGATCTTAGTGCCATTGTACAATAAAAGGTGTATGGTGTGCAGAATTCCAGCCCATTGCCACGCGCAGCTTTCAGAGTCCGCAATTGTAACACCCTCTTGGTGGGGAGAGAAAGATCTAGGGCAGTGCATGGCATGGTGGGTATGAGTCTGAGTGAGCCCAAGCGAGAGGGTTGATGTACGCAGCTGGTCGGAGCCAAGCATGTGGGGGCAATATGTGTGTGAGCACAAGCATCACTACTTGTAAGTAGCAGTGTGAATGCAGGCACCGCGACAAAATTTTACAGTTCTTATGCGGGATAGTTGAGTTTACTATCACCGCGTGTTTTGAACAGAATGATTGTCTGTGCTCTTTGAGTACAGTTCGAAGCTTAGCTACATATTAAATTGCATACGTTTTAAATGCGTGACGTGCAGTGTTGCAATGTGGGTAACTGATGGTTGTAAGTTAATAAAGCCTATTAGTAAGTTGCACAAAGGAGGTGTTCCTGCCTGGGCTAGGCGACCAAGGACAGTCAGTGTTTTGGTGTTTATTTGTGAACTAGAGTAATTTGTACCATGTCTCTCATCCATTTTTGTGCAAATTTTGATTTATTTTAACTGTTTGCATGAGATTTGCTGAGCATGCAAGCACTTGGCAGTTAAATGATTCTTACCAATCACAAGAGTTGGGGGCTTATTTACTAAGAAAAATTAATTTTCTACACTGCGGCGGTAGTTGTTTGTACTGACGTGGTCTACAGCTGTCGGTTGTTCCGGCGGTGAGGTGGCAGAATTACCCCGTAGATCGGCCTATTTGAGGAGTTATACTGGCACTGGTAATCTATGCTTCATTAGCAAGGTATATGCTGAAGAATTCACTGAAAAAATGTGTGGATGTGCCGGAGTATTTGACGCAGAAACAGTTAAGATTGCAGTTTGTATAATGTCTCATTACAGAGCAATATAAACTGTGGCAAGAATGTTTTTAATAGATGATGTAATCCTGTTGAATAAGTAAACATTATGCACTTTCTGTAGTCAGAGAATTGCTATATATATTTTTTAACATTCAATCAGTCATATTGTATGCACACAGTTGTTTTGTTGTGAGGCACATAAACTCGGACTTATGTTATTATACCCAATTTGATCATGAGTAATCAGCTTAACATGGTACGGCAACATTGCCAGAATTTATTCAGATTTTAGATCAGTTAGTAGTATGTTAGCTGTTTGGCAAGTGACATGGTTGATGTAAATTTTGTGTAATTGCTTCATGAACAATATAAATATGTATATTTTGTTTTTAGACAGAGCCATGGAAATGTGTGAGTTTTCACTTGAATTTAACTTAAATCAAAAAGCTAATATTTTTAATCGCCTGTATCTCTGCCTTGCTTTTTGAATTGTGTGTACACTTTTAAAGCACACAGCAAGACAGGATATCTCAATATTTATCTTACGAACATCATGGGGGCAGTAAAAATGCTACAATATGTCATCTGGGCTTGCTTGTGAGCCAGAAGTCTTTTAGCAAATAATATACCACACATTGCATTAAGTGAAGGTGACAGACAGTTGCCATACCCTTCAAAATGCAGAAAGTAAAGACAAGCTAGAAGTCATCACTAAACTAGCTACTAAAACTGAAAGCAGAAGGCCTGATCCTAAATCATGGAAAATATTTTTGGTCATAAACAAAAGACACTTTCTGGGACACACATTATCAGATAAAGACCAAACATTATTGAGAAAGGTAGAGTACTTTTCAAACCTCATTCCAAAATGTTCAGTGTGTTCAACTCCAGTGTGAAAAAAGCTCGAAAAGATGCTGCCTAGTACTGGGCACTAGAACCAGAAAACATTTTACAGATATAAAAGAGAAGCTCAGAAATACGCTTTTGTCACAAACTTCATGAACACAATGGCAAAATATGAAATTTTCTACTGAAGCAGACCACTAAACATGTGAAGCCTTCTGAAAGAAGAGAAAAGAAAAGGGGAAAAAACAAATTTCTACAAAACAGCTCAGCAAGACATCAAAGTATTTACTTTTAATTACTTCCAACAAATCCTTAGGTCATTTACAACAAACACTGAGTCGTGACTACAGTAAATTGCTTTAACCACACTGAAATGTATTTACCAACACTGTTGATGCAGTAATCTTTTCTTTGTGGGGACTTTTATTACAAGTATTGTTTATTTTTCAATTGCGACATAACGGACGAGTTATTAAGTAATGCAACAAATTACGTGTCATCTTCAGTTGCTGGTGAAACTAGGTACATTTCAACAGGAAATTTGCATTTCTTGGTAAAAGTATAAGAATTATAATGAGCATCCGACTTGTTTCATCTTAAGGACAAAGACTTCCTTTACATCACAGACTCCTACTCTAGTTTTTTTATTTTAGTACTCCAATCCACTACTAGTGAAGAAATCATGAAAAAACGTAAGGGTTGGTTTTCCCAGCATGAGATACGAGACAAATATCACATGGATAACGAACCTCAGTTTACATCACAAGAAAGTTCATAGAAGTATGGAACTCCAAATGTCAGATATCAAACCCACACTTCACCATTCAAAAGGTCTGCCAGAGAGGAACATTCAGGAAACAATAACTTTTACTTCAAAACGTGATGCAGATATAAGTGACATATGGCTGACAATGATAACCCGTATGTGATTAGGCTCTCTTGTGCTGAGGCTAATGGGATTGAAACAAAAACCTCCTTGCCAACCAGTGCAAAACTGCTCAAGCCAGAAAAGAAGAAAATCTGAAAATATATCTGCATTTTGCAACATAGAGGTAAACCACTACAACAAACAGGTCAATACATACACTGAATCCTGCTAGACCTTATAAGTAGCCTTGTATATATTTGTTAGCAACGTGTGATAAAAAAATTGTTGAAATGTAGCAAATTAAGACTTGTACAATTCTTCCAAAGGGAGTTATTCTCTGAAGATTTGAAAGTCGATAATGACAGAATGTAAGCAATGTTGTGTATTTGGAAGTTTTCTTTTTAATATCAAAACATTACAATACAGCAACAAATTAAATGAGCAATTTATGGTTAGTTCAGAGATTGGCAGCCATGAGTGGCCAGTGTAATGGAAACATTAAAGACAACTCTTATGAATGACACTTTCCACTGTACAGTAATAAAAACTAGTCATAACATTTGGGAAGTAACGTTGAATTGATTAAATTTAATCAATTATTTATTATTAATTAATATTAATATTAATTAACAGCTGTGATATTTCACTTCAGTTTTAAAACAGTCACATACCAGTCCATTGTTAATGATTTTTTTGAGGGGAGGGATAAAAAGAATTGTGAGTAACATTTTGGCTCCAGCAACCTCCTTTTCGGATCCCCTCATATTACTCACAAAATTAATCGTCTTTGCAAAATATTAACCATTAATACATCCTAGAAATTCAATAAAAGACTTCCATTTATCACAATTTTCAATGTTAACTATGCGGATAAAAAATCCAAATAAATAAAAATATATTTTAATGTTTACATGTTGTACTTACATAACCTGGCACCTTAACATGTATCTATTGAGAATTGAACAAAGTACTATCAGACAAATATTTTACCAATTCTTTTGATAAATAATCACTGCTGACAACTTAGATAAGAAAACCATAATGTTTCCTCATGACACCTCCCACATATCAGATAACTTATCTGTGCAGCAACTACGTTCTCGCCTGAACAACTCAATGGCAGCTACTGAGAAGTCTCAGTTCAAGCTGCTGAAAAGTTTGCTTTTATTCAGAGACTCCTAAGGAACTGCTAGCTTAATAACTTACATATATCACCAAAATTAATGTTGTGTATATCTGACATCATTTTCAGTAAAAAAGGGAGATGTAAATCATATGAATAACATAACAGATTTGTTAAATTTAATTATTCACGAAAGTTCAGCATGCACTCTTTGAGTTGCATGATGATACATGTCAAAATAACTGATAGTTCCTTGTCAGACTGATACATACCAAGATCTTGTTACATCTACTTAAAATTTCTTTATACATTCACATTGTGAGGCAAACTTCATAGGTAAACAATGTCCTTGACACGTTCTAAGTGAAAGAATATAAATTTCATGCAGAGAAACTGTGCAGGCCAATCTTTAAGGCCCATTTGGCATGTCCCTGCAATGAAACTAAATGAACAATTTTTTTGTATTTGAAAACCATCCAATTAACATATTACTGACAGGAATGATTTATTCACTTCATAGTAGAAATAAACTTTCGAGAAAAATTTAGTACAGTGGGCTGTATAAAATTTATAAAGAGCAAAATATATTCACAGAATTTTCTACAATGCTGTTCAGTGGAGTGTTTAGTTCATGGCTATAGTACTAGATATATTTTCTCAGGTTTCAATCAAAGTTAAAAGTCATCAACAGATTTTCTGAAGTAATAGAGCCCATAAATTTCATAAAACTTGTTGAACCAAACAACAAACAAATTGGTTTGTAGAGAACCTTCTTCAAAATGCAAAGTTCAAGTCTTCTGAACTACTAACAGCAAGGAAGTGAAACATGTGAGAAAAAACTTTCGTTAAAATGCCATTTTTCTCTGCAAAACAGGAAAGAAATTTCAAACTTTGTTTTTTCATGTATAAAGTTAGACACTTTCGGAGTTTGTTTTGCAAATTCTGGATTTTGCATTGTCTTGCTGCTGATGAAGTGTGAGGTACAGTGAGAATACCTGAACCACATAAATTAAAATTACAAGATATTTTTCATCCTTTGGTTCAGTGCAGTATCCAAATTACTGTTAACTGAGACGGAGTTCACTTAAAACTATATGTGTTTTTCATCTTTTCACAACAACTTTACAGAACATTTCACATTTTTGAACCATTAAGATTAACAGTTATGACAAATGTACAACTTCAAGAAAACAAACATCAACTGAAATAATATTTTGGGAGTAAATTAATTTCTGATTAATCTTTTCAATGCAAGATTCAAAGATAAATTGTTCCTGTTTATGTTCAGTTATTATCCTACAAATTTGGTATAACATTACTATTCCAATACAATAAAATCTGTACATAAAAAGAGCGATGACAACAACAACAGCAACAACAACATCATTTGGACATTCTTACACCTTTAACTCCTTCGCTGCGACATTTGACTACAGTCGAATATACAAAATATTTCTAAACTGTGATATGCAACTTTAGTCGAACATCGTATTAAATGACTCTGTAAACCATAGCTTCATTACTTTCTCGCTTAAAAATAACCAAAAATTAACTACAAAAAAAAAAAAGATATTTTTAAAAATTTTTAACCCTATCTTGGCACAATTAAAAATTTTTTATCCCGCAGCAAAAGAGTTAAGCTGGCTTGTGGCAATGGAAGGCTAGTGAGGGCAATAACTAAGTGAAGCCTATAGCAACATCCTAATTTTCAAAGCAAGATTACAGTTAACATTATAACAACAGACAACCCAGCTCAGGCAACATAAAGAGGTGGTGATTTTATTTTTCTTGATATGGACAAGGAACAATCTAGAAGCTTTATGAAAAGTTACTCAGTTAACACACAGAGATTAAATTCTCAACTCCAGTTGTTTAAAAAGCCATCCAAACGAAGTTTGCTCACGCCTAAAAGGTGAACCAAGCTAACTACATTGTCAACACGATCAATTACGAGCTAAACCTACTTGAGAGCAGGGTGAGCTAGTATTAGCAAATGACATGCAAAATGGCAATAAAAAAATGGGTAACATTAGAACATAGAGACAAACAATTTCAATTCATCATATAATTATTGTGCTTGTACATTGTGCTTAACTTCGTCTCCTCACTTGCAGTTAAAGATTCTTGAAAATATATGCATTAAGTCTTTGTCTTTCATAGCCAGCAATTTTCAGGCACAGGTAACACGTACTTTCATGAGACGTGAATGTTTCAAATACTGTATCTGTTGACAGCTTGTGTGCACTGCATCTATTATGATACTGAAATAGATTATGTTATTCGAAGTGCTATCATGATAAAATCTTAGAAGCCCTAACCTTTGTTTCATAGATGAGTCTTTTTAATACAGTACATCTATTTGTGATGTCCGTGAATGTGATTTAAATGTCTACATACTTTACAACTTTCCATACTGTTACTAGTTGACAAACTATTTTTATTTTACAATGGTTTTTAAGCAACTTAATTAAACAATTTTACATGTTTTACTACTATATCTGATACCATTATGCTGATACTGTGTATCTTGACAGGCTATTGTACTAATTTGTGTGGTAAGTAAAAAAATTCACAATTATTTCCTTTTTCAAAGATAGTTACTCACTGATCGCTCCAAAAACCACTTTATTTCCCCACACAAATCTAAAAAAGCACTGTAAACAATGTTCAGCTGATATCGTACTGTGACCACGGATTCAACTATGCTATTCCACAGGCTTCGGAACATATGAGTCTTAATAATGTGTCGTCGTCTCTCTCTTTCTCTCTTAATTAAGAGAGAAAAAAATTGTGTAGTGTCTCTGTAATACCTTAAAAAATGATTGGGTCACAGCGTAAGATGAAGCTGCATCACTCAACACTGGGCCCCAACTGAAACTTCTGCAAGAAGTAAGAAAATATGTACTGTAGTTTTAAAATAATTACTTCCTTGAATGGCTTACTTTTTCGAACACATGTTGGGCCGCTGTTGCAACTTTTACCTCTAAAGTTTTTCAGTGAAAACCTAACTGTTTTAGTTTTGTCACTGTAAAATCACCCAACCCTTTCATACTACTTTTTCTACTACTGAAAATCCCACAAAGTTTTCCTCAGTCCATCAGTACATTTAATTACAGTTCACAGTATTAGAGAAGGCTGTTTTTCAAATGTAATGTAGGGCTAGAATACTTCATGACAGCTAACTAAGACTGGTCAATAGTTAAACTCTGCCATGGAGTGAGCGAGTTAAGTGTGAGATTTTGGTCAGCGCTTAACATCGAGGTCTTTAGCACTGGTGAGGGGTGACATGAGGTGAGTATGGAGCAGCATCGGAATGAAAGGGCGGGAGAAACAGGAGATCCCCAAAAAAAAAACCGCCAACCAACAGCACCATCCAGCATGATTCCCACATGCGAAAATCCGGGGACCGACCCCGCCAAGAATCGAACCCGGATCACCTTGGTGGGAGGTGAATAGTATGACCATTTGGCCACCATGGGCCCCTCGCTGCCTTGGAATTCCACTACATAAAAATATTCAAAACCAATTAAAAGTTAACTTTACGGTAGTTAATTATTAAGCTGTATGCTTGCAATGTTTCAATTTAACAAATGTTATTTGGCAGAAAAAAAAAACAGATTAATTTATGTTTATAATGAATACTCTTCACTTTGTTGAAATTTTTATTGAATTAAAAAATATTACTTCTTATAATTTTATAGTTTATGCATAATGACATCAATGGCAACATTTAACTGTTTTTGGACTTTATACACAGTAAAAAGTAACTTCCATAAAGAAATAAAATAGTTCAAAATGAAAAAAACTTTGTTTTTAAAAAAATTTACGAAAATTTACTATTTTCACATTTTTTAAAATGTGTTAACTTTTTCAAGAGTAATTCAACAATTTTCATAAAATAATCTTATTCCTGTAGGTCAGCTAGTTTTTACTATGTAGGGTAGAAGAAATTTCATTTAATTGGATGAAAATGGTATGAAGTTACATCAATAAATTGAACAGCAATAGTACAATTACAAAATGACAACGTTTTTGCTGCTGAACAGCTTATAAACTCATGAATTAATTTATTCAGGTTAAATTAGAAATTTATTTATCTTCTTCCTTCTGACTGGTTGATTACTGTGTAAGGATATACATGTTATTTCAATGTAGTCAGCCCAGAAAAAACACAGTTTAAGTATACTATATCACATTTAAAATATTTCATATAGTTATTTTCAAATTATAAATTTTTTTTAAAGGAATGTAATATAATGTACCTAACTTTCAGTGCAGGAAATTATAATATTCCGCTTCACTTCATCACTTCACTTCATGATAGCTCCCCCCTTCTCCCATTATATGTTGATAGAGAAACTACCTATATACGAAAGTAGAGTAAATTGAGCACCCTTGAAGTCCTGGTTACTCTATTTCTTTTCAGCCAATATGTATATTTCCATTATAGCAGAGTGTGTATAAAAACAGCCAACAGATTTTAGCATACTGAAATGTTAATGTCTGAGGCCACAAAAAAAATGTTTTTGATTATTATTCATAAAAAGACAAGGGAACATTCAAAAGCGTTCACTTCAACGGTAACAGACTATAATGTAATGTACGCGTACAAAAACTATAATTAATAAGCACATTTGAGTAAAAATGACATTTACATCTGATGAGATGCATTATTGAAGTTTCAACTGAAAACCATTTTTCACATAAAAGTTAATACGGTATTTAATAACAAATGCATAACGTAAATTTAACTTGAACTTTACTTACTGTCAGTTCAGTCATTTTAAAACTAAGATTGCAGTGATTACGGACACTTAGAATTCATCATCAATATACCTCGCTGGTAACTGCCTCAACAAAAACTAACTTCTTAGATTATATCTCGCACCGACAGTTTTCATTATCTTTTGTAAATGTCACTATCTGCTGCTTATCTGCTTGTATGATTGAAACTGCTAGGCCTTTTATGATGTATTTTTCACTGATACTGATTATTAAATTTTTTAAGATAGGATTAGAACATGTAATCAAAAGCAATTGCCCTGAATGAAATTATTTTCAGGTTAATAAATAACTGCAGAATTTATGTAAAGGTTTCAGAAATTCCCAGCATGGTTTAGGTTCTCATTTGCACCAAAGCAGAGAAAAAGGGGGGGGGAGGGGTTGATTTCTAAGTACGGCAGTTTAGAAATTATATACCACTCACAACAAGGGGCGCAACTAATTATTACGTCACAGATACTTGATGGACAGTATAAACTTGAAACCACATTTTTCCCCATTGGAATGCTTTATATCATGTTAACTTTAATAGTGTGATTGTGAATAAGTATGGCCTTCCACGTTCTGTTAATAAAATATATTCTTTTGTTAATTTTTTGATAATGTAGATAAAGAATGGAAATTACAAGGGTATCATGAACATCAAAAAAAGTTGTCTGGGTTTACAAAGGTATATTATGTTTTATAACATACCATCAAAAAATATTTGTAGTTAATGTCAACAACCTGGCCTACCTTAACGATTGTGCTAAGGAAAAGGTTTAGAGGTCAGAGAGCTCAACAGACCATATGTTGCATTTAAAAGCCAGACAGACAAGTACCTATTCTGAGTAATCTTCACTTTCTCGGAAGGCCAAACTGATAACAAATATCACTGCATCAGTTTTTTAAACTACAGAGAAAGTGGGGCAAAGAAAGGTGGTAGGTATTCCAATCTCCAACAGCAAGACAATCTTCATAGGCTATTCCCTGCTTAGTCCCTTGAAAGTAACACATGTTGTACTTCATATCTATGGGATGTAAGACTCGAACCACATTCACGAATGTTCGTAAAAAACAGTGGCATAGCCAGGAGGTCGAGCAGACAAGGCCTTCCCTCACTACAATTGGAAGTCTCAAATTTGAAAATATAAACCTAATATTTTCAGAGCTTAGTTATTCAAATACGTATTCATAAAACACACTATTTTGAGTTTTTTTAAAATAATCTAATCAATCTCTATGGCTGGTAGGTAACCTTTTCTCTAGTCCATTGAAAGTTGAAATAATTTTGTGCTTAATAGCAAAGAAATTGCTCCGAGGTCACAGTTTCTCTCTACCCTTTTTTCCTGTGATTCTTAATGCAGTTCTTTGGCAAAGCAGGGGTGCAGGCTGGTCAACCGCTACCAACCCCTTGAGCCATACCCTTCACTATTATAATACACTAGAACCCCATCAATTTTGTGAACACTGGATTTAACGAAGGTAACAATTTTATGGATACACTCTCAGGAACACACAAAAAATAACAAAAATTTATGAAAAAAATGATAAGGAATTACATTGACAATGATTAAAAGTACATTATCTAATTCACAGCACTAAAATATGAGTTGTAGAGTTGCAGTTATTACTTGTCAAGTCACAATATTAAAAATAAAACAAAAATGGTGAAAATCCGTTAAAAAATGTGGCAGTGATAGTTTGAAAACCGCGTGGTGCCGCCACCCATACCAAGCTGGCCGGCCTACTCCCTCCATCACAACAACGTATTAGGATCTAAATGGAGGCGCCGTACTACAGACACATTGTCCCAGTGCATATGCTAATTTAACTGTAGTACAGCCTTATTCTAGGCAATTTCTCCACATCTACAAGTCTTATACATCTCTTGCGTTGCGATGACTGTGTTTACATTCTTACACATACCCCGTCAATAATAGCATGAAATTATTTTTTCTTTACTGGGTTAGCACAGTATGTACTTAAAACAATTAACTTGACACATAATTTGGTTGGACAGTGCGTTACTCATGTTGTAAAAAGTGCATTTTACATCACACGAGAGCACATTGATCGTGCTACCTATCAACCGTGTGTAGAAACATTTGTCTCAACCATGGCTATGTCAACTTTCGAAACAAATTTGACGTTCACATATTGCGTCGTCCCAAAAATCATAATTTATTTTTACGTAACATAATGGTTATGAAAGTGATTCCTTGCAGCCACTTATCATTAGACGATTTTAGGTAAGAACGTAAAGTAGCGTATTTTGGTAGGTGAAAAATGCTATAGTGCCGATATCTATCCTCCATCTTGTGAACGTTAGTACAGTTGCACTATCTGTCTGCCCTGTATGCTACTTCTACCTATGTTCTATTTATTTAGTTACATTTTTTAATTCGCTCCAGAAATCTCCATTACATGTCTTATAGACAACAGACAGATGGAGCATGTCAAATGATGTATAGCATTAGTAAACGTACATATATATTAATTAGTACATCAAAAACAAAAATATACATAATTGTAGCATTGAAAAACATGTATACATCATTTACAAAATTAATCATTCACAAAATGACACAATCAAAGTAATTACCAAAAACAAAATTTAAATGTCAGTTAATTTCTATTGTTATGAAAATAAATGAAACATTCGTCAAAATAATAAAATGCATAAATTGCAATGACAATATTATGTTTAAATAGTTTTTCATTGTTGTAACAAAGTTGTCTGAACTGAAGTGGCAATATATTAAATATTTTAACAACTGAAAAGTAAAAACCCTTTTGGTACAGTGAAAGAGAAGTTGAAGGCATGTGCAAGTTTCTAGTGTTCCTTTGTTGTATAATTATGAACATTATTGTTCGGGCGAAACATCTCTATGTTATCTACCATATGTCAAAAATATATTGTCCAGTAAGCACCATTAATTCATTATAATTTCCTTTTTAAAAAGTGGACTACAGGTTTCTCTTTTTCGCTAGTACTTAAAATTCCGATTGCTTATTTCTGTATCAGAAAAACTTTCTTTCTGTCTGCCAAATTCACCCAGAATATGATTCAATATTTTAAAATAGAATGAAAATATGCTAGACGTACTTGTTAAATAATTTCTTTTGAGATTTAGTTTTGACAAAGATCTGAGTGAAAAGCATGCTGCACCAAGTTTATTTGTAATTGTATAGTCAATATACTTTTTCCAGTTTAAATTATAATCAATTTGTAGGTCAAGGAACTTAGTTGAGTTGGCACAACTTAAATTGTCTTCATTACATTTAAGAATCAAGTTTTTACTAACTATATTGGTAGTAAGGAACTTCATGTAATTAGAATAATCATTATTAAGTAAGTTATGAGTTTATTTGCAGTAAACTAGTCAATTAATTTTAGCAGAGTTTCTTGTGATTTACTTTGTAAGGGTTCTTGTAATGCTGCATTTATTAGAATGCTTGTATCACTAGCATATAGTACAGTATTTACATTGCACTTGCAAAAATAATCAAATGAATTAACTGAAAACGAACTGTGTAAGAATGTTGGAAGGTCATTTATAAACACCAGGAATAGTAAAGGCCCCAAAATTGATCCTTGTAGTACACCATGCTTAATAAGGGATGAAGTGGAAGTAAAAGTACATGCATTATTTGTAATAACTATTTTTTTCTACTTCTTAGGTATGAACAGATCAGTAAGTTACATTTAACTCTTTTTGAATAAGAATACTACAGTATTATGGTTAACACAATCAAATGCCTTGGCTAGATCACAATACAAACAATATTTTCTTCCTTGTTTAGTTTGTCTAATATACTAGAAATCAGTTTATTAGTAGTAAGATTTGTTGAAAACCAGTTCCTAAAACCAAACTGTGAAGGAGATAAAACTTTGTTTGCTTTTAAGTGATTATTTTTTTATTTTTTTTTTTTAAGTGTGCACAAATGCATGTGCATGTGGGTGTGTTTCTCTATTACCTTTTTTAAACAATTGTTTTATTATTGCTAATTTGAACATTTCAGGAAAAATCCCAGAGGAAAACATGCTATTACAGATATGACTCAGTGGTTCACTAATTACGTAGGAACACTTTTTAAGAATAATACTAGTCAGTTCATCAAAGCCATAAGAATGCTTAGGTTTTAAGGAATTTATGATACTAAGTATTATTTCTTGAGGTGTTATCGGTGCCATTTCTATCTGAGAGAAAGCAAAGGGATATAAAATATTAAGGTATGTAGTAAAATTACATCCTACTGTAGCATTGATTAATGAGTTTACTATTGAGATATGTCTATTATATTTCCGCCATTTCCTGAGAGTCACAAATTTATTTTTCACTTATTTTCAGCTTTTTGAATATTAACTCCAGTATATGTTTTACCTAATTCTTTACTAATGATATTCCAAGAAATGTTAATCTTATATCTGGATTTTGATATTTCTTTAGCCAGGGACATTTGCTTAGAGCTCATGATCACTTTCTGCAATGTTTTAAAATATAACTGATAAAAATTCATTGTTTTCTTATTACACAGTTGAATCGGTATTTTTTGAAAGGGCGTAGGTAAGCAAATCTAAACTATTGAAAAACACAAAAGAAACATCCTATACATTTTAATATATTCTTTATTTGTACTTTGGGCAGTATTGTGAAATCATATGTTATATCTTAACATGGTTCATGCTGTGAAATATGTATTTGATATTTATTTACAGAAATATGGACAAATTAAAATTGCGCAAGTACGCCCTTTAGAAAAAACCAAATGTTAGGAAAGTAACGTGTACATAGAAACGCTTGAAAGGCTATTTATTAACTACAAACACACATTTATATGCCTTTAACGAAATATGAACATATAATATTATTAATTACAATAAATCTGCCTGTGTCCTTATATAAATGTACATATCTGTTAGCAATACTTTTGACCTTTCTAACCGTCTTCACCTTCATAATCACTATCAAAATATTATTTATATATTATATGCATACATGCATATAGTTTTAAAGGAAGCCTGCAAATGAATCCAGGATGTTTGTGTGGATCTTAATTTCCTTTGTCGTTTATGTACAATTGTCCTGTTCTACGAGCTTCTTTGATGTGATCTTTGAACGATTCTTGCAGTGGGTTCGTATTATTAACATAACAGTTTTTTTTTGGACATGCGCCATTGTGGGTGCCTGCAATTGTGTATGTAAAAAAAAAACTGTTATGTTTATAATACGAACCCATTGCAATAATCGTTCAAAGATCACATCAATACACGATATGGACCCTAAATCTAAAAAAGAAAATGTTACTATTAGCTAAGTGCTCCAACAACTTGACTATTCTGTGTAATTGTCGCTCTAATTGAATCATTCTAAAAGGCCTTAATATTGAGTACAAACAAGCTCAAAAAATGGCATTTAAGCCAACAAATATCTTCTGGATGAAAGAATACCTTTCTACCAGTACCCAAATGACTACTAAATAACGAAATTTTGAATATTCAACTTGAAATCCAGGCCATACTTAGTATTTACATATCAATCACAAATCTGGCCAGAAAGAAGACTCTGAAGAGCAAAGAATTTCCATTTGAAACGTCCGTAATAGCGCATGTAAAAAAAAACTATGATGTTTAGAGCTTCTTTGATCTTCTTATTCTTATACGAAGGATCTACTACTTTCGTTTTGTGGGAACTAGGAATAATTTCATTTTCCATTGTCAATTAAAGTTCTAAAAAATCTGTGAATACAGAAACAACAGCAGTAAACAGTTTTTTTATCGTATAAATTGTGTTCTGTTTCTTAGAGATTATGTTTTGTTTCTTTTATTCAAATTAAATTCCATAGATAGCAGATTATTATTTCTGTTAAAGTGTGAAATCATTTTGAACAGGCGTAGGTAACACACGCCCGCCCTTTCAAACCAAACCAAAATCTTTGGAACTGGTTTTCACATATAAAGATCAATAGCACAGATGCCCTTTCAACAGCAATAGTTGCCTCTATCCATAAGGAACACAATTTGACAGAAAAGTGAAATTGGCGAAAAATGTTGATTACGTCCTTTCAAAAAACACCGATTCAGTTATTAGACTAACTGAAAAACATTTTTTTACCTTTAGTTAGCCATGGAATTTTTCTTTCCAATGTGCTTGACAGTAACAAATTTAACAGGTAATTTTTTATAATATATTTGAATAAAGATAGAATGAAAGTTATTAAATTTTTCATCTAGCTTAGTACAAGAGTAAACAGAGCAGCTATATACTGGCTGTCTTGGTGAATAACTTTTTTTTATTATATTGGTGGCAATTTTTAAAATATTATTAAATGGGAAAGGAATTACTTGACCATCATAGTCTGACAATAAAAATTGGGAAACACATGCACTTCACACTAAAAATTTCTGTTAAGCCATACAAATGGTTAATTTCAATAAGTGAAGATCATGGATGCAATCTCTCTTTACGTAAATATTACAAAGTCACCAAGTGCATGCAGACATTTCAAAACTATTTTTTTGAGGGTGGTTTTTGTAAAAAGGACCAACACCTATAATTCATGTTTTCCTAAGGGCAGAAACCCAATGTACGATGAGCCAACACTGCCACAAAATTACATATCCAGTATGTATACTCATTTAATAATTTTAAAAATACTTTGTTTCTATTAAAAGTTTAAGATTAAACATCTAAATACAGTTTTAAAAATTGGTGGAAAGATTAACACTGTAAAAATTAACTTTGAAAATATCAGTACTGAAAATTTGCTTCGTTCTTGGTGTGCAAACAAGTCACTTGCTAAATAGATGTTATCTACAGTTGAATGAGATACAATTGTGACACGTGTTGAAAAACTTACAGTCTTATACAAATTAAAAACTTTCCATATATACATGAATTTATCATGAATTTATGCATTGAATAATTACCTGCTGAGAAATCCATATTGAAATTTTCACAGAGAATAATTTTGACTGAGGATGTGTATAATCTAGTTAATATTAATTCGAGATACAATAAATTTGTTAACATTGCTAAATGGTTATTTATAAATAATAATTATGACAATTTGCAGTGAGCCTAATGTAATTCAAGTAGCACATTCAAAGTCCTTTTTTTTCTTTCTTTTCTTTTTTTTTTTTTTATACAGAAGGAATCTAAATCAATTGGAGTTTGACAAATGTTATTTATTATATACGCCACCTGTTAAGTTTCTTGACCTAAATAAATATGAACTTTTAATCATCCATATTTACTTGGACAATCTCATGTTCCCTAATATGATGTTCAGGGAAGCATATCACGTCCAATTTCAGACTTTACGAGAAAAATTTCTTCTAAATTTGCTACTAGTTCATTACATTTATTACTCAAATCTCTTACAAAATTAATGGACATATTGGATACGATGTAATTCAAATTATCTGAGTCTGCAGAGGTAACTGGTATAATAAAATTATTTGTATTTACCTTGCCACAGTTCATTGTTCTATTACAATCAAATACATTTAATGAGTCTATAAAAATAAAAATGGTTCACATACAATCATTTGTATATTTTTTACTAATTAACTTAGTATAAAATGTCAATAAATAGTTTTGATGTAACTTTTAATTACCATTGAAGTTATATACAACAGTACAATGAATTAACACTGTACATCCCCTTTTTCCTTCTTACTTTGGTGAATAATTTACATGGGCATGAATTGTGCAAAATAGACTGCTATCGATTTTATGAATATGTTGAGAGGAACCTTGAGTATTCGTAAAACCTGGTGTCTAGTACATGTTAAAACTATTGACAGAGAAGTCTTGGCTGGCGAAAAAACTATAAACTACGAAACAAAAGTTATGATGATAATAATTTCATACGTAACACACATAATACACGGAATAAACATTTTTCTATTAGATTCAACTAGCTAATTAGTAATTTGACTGAAAATTTGCGATCTGCAGAAATGTCTACTAGAGAGGAAATATCACTGGCATGATTAATACAAGGATAAATCATGTCATGAGTGTGAGAATTATGTACTAAAGTGTCATATTTGCATTGTGTATATAAAGAAATTTTAAGACTAACATTAGTCAATACATCACCAAATTTATACAAGTATCTAATACTATTTACTTAGAAAACTGCATCATTAACTCTCCTTCTATCTTTAAGGGAATTAAGTTCAAAATATTTTAACAAAGCACTTTAATTAAATGTGGTACCAGCATTACGTCTATACTGATTATATATACTGTACGCCTGAAAACCTTGACGTGTATGGATTCAAGTCTATTGCTATAAGTATTTGAAATAAAATTCCATGAAACTGAACAATATCTCAATCTAGATCTTATTAATGTACAGAAAAGACTTTTCAGTGGTTCATGGCTTTTTGGTGCACAAGAGATGTACTTAATTAGTCCAAAAATGTTATTGGCAGATGTAATAATGTTGTCAACGTGGTGGTGGAAAAATAATATAACCACCAGGATACCTAGGTCTTTAAGACACTCAAGCTTGGATATATTAGTGTCAAGCACTGAATATATATATATATATATATATATATACACACACATATATATACACACACGCACACGTGCACACACGCACGCACACACACACACGCACACACACATATAATAATAATAATAATAGTAATAACAATAAAAGTAACAACACAAACTATCATAGATGCGAGGTGTGCAGACATTAAGTTTGGGCAGGGCCCAGATAAGCTACATGGCTAGTACTGGATTAAAAAGTTAATTTTTGGGTGGGAGAAGGAGGACAGCACTAACACAGTGGTTGCCAGTGAGTGAATCGAACCCCATGCTGTGAATCAATGATTTCCCTTTCAGCGACAGTGGATCAAGGAAAGAAATTTCAAATTCTTACTTCCTACTAAGTGTACAGTGTTGAAACCGTGAAAGGACTACATCATGTTTCGCAAAAACCACATGAGTAAAGAGATATGGTCAGCTCTTTACAGCTATGGCCTAGCATCGAAATACAAGGGTGGATGAATGGAAGCTTCCCCAAGAAAACCAGCCACCCTTTAACAACGTCCAGAATACAAAAATCAGAGTGATTCTGGTAGTAAGGTAAAAATAATGGGAAACCAATACTTTTTAGGAATTTCATACTAAAAATTTCTGTTAAATTTCAAGAAGGGAAGATATTGGATTCAATCTCTGTTTACGTAAATATTACAAAGTCACCAAGTGCATGCCGACATTTCAAAACAATTTTTTAAAGTGTGCGTTTTTGTACAACGGACCAACACCTATTACCCATGTTTTCCTCGGGCCGACACCCAATGTACGACGAGTGACATTGCCACTAAATTATACACCCAATTTGTATACTCATTTAATCATTTTAAAAATACTTTGTTTCCATTAAATTATTAAGATTAAACACCTAACTACAGTTCTAACTATTAGTGAAAAGCTTAACACTGTAAAAATTAACTTAAAAATATAAGTACTGAAAATTTGCTTGGTTCTTGGTGTGCCATTTTCCATTTTTCTAATTTACCACAGTCACATTTTTCGGAGGTTCAGCACACTGAGCTAAGATATTGAAGGAAGGGCTGAAAGCTACAGGGATAACTAATTGTGCTGTTCACAGTTATTGTGATACTTGATGGGTTGAAAGAGACAACTGTGCTGCTGTATTTACTGAGTCTCTGTCACTCTATCATCCAAACTTCGCAGCCGTTAACAGAAAGCGGAATAGGTGACTTGAAAGCAAGAACAAAAGCATAACGTCTACACTCAAATTTGTGCTCTTTTGAATTCATTGTCACACTTCTAGCCCAGTCAAAAATTATGTTGATTACATACAACTTATCACAGTTCTTTCAATGAGACAACTAAGAATATTTCAGCCATGAACCAAAATTGAACATTTAGAAAGAATAATCTCCGAAATAAGGTATATTAATGAAAAATAATTCACAGTGGTTTGCTACAGTGTCCAAAGTAAGACTTCCAAAGTTGGTGTTTTGCCATCATTTCCACAAAGGGTTGCTCCGAAACAATGCAAACATACCGAAGGAGCATTATTAATAATTAGTTCTTTTTGACCATATTTTGAACAAATGTTAATGCAATTGAAATGCAAGTTTCCAAAAAATATTATACTGGGCCTGAAGTGTCTTCTACCACAAAACCAAATGATAAAACTTACAGACATTTAAAAAACTGTTAAATTCTACAAAGATAATCATCAAAATACCAACCAATTTAATTGCTGTCATGTGTAACACAAAATATTATATTCTAGCCATTAAAATTAACAACAGATTCTTACAGCCCAGTAAATAAAGGCCAAAAATCGCCCGCTGTAGCAACTAATTTCGGGAAAGCTGAATTTTTGTCAGTTGTTAGACCCTTATGAGACACACAAATCCTCAAAAGTCCCCGCTTCGCCCCCTTGTGCTTTCCCCCCTACAACCCTTGGAAGTTTGAAAATGTACACTTTCACAGAATCGCTTGTAAATACGTGAATAATTGAAGAAACCAGTAAAAACTTAGTGTATTTTATTGTAAAAAATCAGTTCTTTAATTTTGTTCTTATAATTTTTTCTCTAATGTTAATAATTTACGCATTATAAAATCATAAACATAAAAAAAATAAATTTTTATGGTCTAAATGTATACTTTTCGTTCTGTAGTTTTTTAAATAATTGAAATTAGCAAAAACACTTCAAGAATATTTTATAGCACATACTTTCAGCTTTAAAATGGCAAAACTGTTATATCGGGGAAAGAACTGGTTACATCTGGGGAGGCGGGAATGCGAGCGCGTGTATGGAGACTTGAGTGTTCAGACCTCCTACGTTTATCTTCCCAGCTTCCCTACAAACCCTTCTAGTAATGAGATTGTAATTTTTACTGTTCATAACCAGAGTATAACATTTAAATCTTAAATATTAAATTTTAATCTTCATCTAAGAGAAGGGTTATTATTAAAATGTTGGTATGTTCATTCATAAACAACGGTACATAATGGTATTTAAAAATATAATTTTGGCTTTTAACATGTTAGGTTCCGAAATCCGTGGCATAACGAAGATATTTAGATAAAAAGGAGCTTCCTAGATTTCAAACTTGAATCGCCTTGCAAGGGGACAAGCCCTCTCACTGCAACCTCTGTTTGAAACTGCTCCGATGATGGTAAACTATTATTGAAAGTATGGTTTCTGATATTTTAATCTGGTGAGTCAAGCAGCTTTTTGAGTATGTGTTTGAACCTAGGCAGCAAGAACTGGTTATGCGGTATGCAGACCACATGTGCATCTTATCGCGTCTCGTTAGTAACACGCATGTTGAAAAGGGCGTTAACAGCAGGCCACATGTTCTCATCTTATCTCGGCGATAGCGTGAAGATGGCTTAGGGTCAGAACTACAGGTTGGCCCTACAGGAAGTTGCAGTGCTTGCAGTGGCCATCAGCTGCATCGCGCCTCAAGTAAATTTGGAGATTGTTTAATTATTTGAACCTGTTTCAGTCGACGGTGATGTAATCTGGTTTCATCTGATCAAGGTAAATTTTTCTGATAATATTTATTCAACATTTAACTATTTAATTAATTACAGTACAGCACCCTGTAACCGGAATTCTACTATCCGGAAATCCTACTATCCGGTTGTTTTCTAAGGTGCGGTTAAAAAAATTGATATTTACTATTACCAAGTCATTAAATCCCCATTATTGGCGTAGTTTACACCCGTATAGACGCGCTGCACACACGCGTGTAGTGTCTGTTCAATGCCAGTCTTGCGTGTGTAAAAAAATACGGCAGCATTAAATTCCTCTATTTGCGCAATTTGCGCCCCGTCTAGACGTGCTGCGTGCGCACCGATAACATGGGTGGTATGGATGGGGGAGTGGTGTAGTGTAACTGCTTGTGATGAGCAATCGCTAGTCTGTACGTACCTGCCGACACGTGTTGTCTTCAAAACGTAAACTTTCAAGTGATAGTGAAGAGAGAAGTAAACGAAAGAAAAAAAGTTCTCACCATTAAAGAAAAGGTCGGGATTCTCAAGAAACTGGATGCTGGCACTTCTGTTAAAAATATCAGCTAATCGTATGATGTTGGCATTTCAACGATTTACGATATAAAGAAACAGAAGAATGAACTGTGTAAGTTTTATTCGGACAGCGATACGAAGAAAGAAATTGAAAACAGAAAAACAATGCAAGGCAGTAAATGTGGTGACCTTGATACAGTTCTTTTTCAGTGGTTTCGTGTGTGGAGAAATGAAGGCGTTATTATTTCGGGACTGATGCTCATGGAACAGGCAAAGATGTTCCATACCGAACTGAATCCAACATATGATTGTGACTTTTCATTAGGGTGGCTTCATAAATTCAAGAAATGACATGGAATTTCTTTTTTCAAAGTTAGCGGAGAAAGCTTTCTGCAGATACAGCGGCGGCGGAGAAGTTTCTTGCGGATTTCGCGAAATATGCGTCGGACAATAACCTTACAGCAGACCAAGTTTACAACGTGGATGAGACTGCTTTGTACTGACGATGCATGACTCGAAGCACGCTGTGCACTACAGATAATCCTACAGCGGGATGAAAGACTCTAAAGATTGACTGACCGTGCTTGGATGTTCAAATGCTGCCGGTACCCACAAGCTGAAGCTACTCGTAATTGGGAAAAGCTTGCACCCTAGGGTGCTAAAAGGTGTTAAAGTGTTACCTGTTGAATACCAAGCTACAAAAACAGCGTGGATAACATCTGAAATAACCAGTGAGTGGTTTGACAGTTTTGTGCGCCAGAGCCGGCAACACTGTAACAAGATAGGCCTAGACCGGCACTGCAAGATTGTCATTGTGCTAGACAACTGCTCCACGCATCCCGCAGCTGAAACACAAGACAGGGATAAGGTTTCTGTCATGTACCTGCCCCCTAACTGCACTGCACTCATCCAACCGCAAGATCAGGGAATATTGCGCTCCCTAAAATGTCGTTACCGCACGGAGTTCATGAAACATTTTTAATCTGATCTGAATGGCGGCAAAACAATCTCTGAAATTAAGAAGGTATACACCATAAAGGATGTGATTTGGGCACTAGCTCGTGCATGGGACAGCATACCTAAGTCCACATTTCACAAAGAATGATCTAAATTGTGGCCTCCTTTGGTTAATTATGACGTGGTTGGCTATGACAACGGGGGAAATGAAGCCGACTTCATAGTTTTTGAACAAAAAAATGTAAACGAACTGCTGGAGTACGCCAAGAACGTAACAAATCCAGAACTAAGGGACTTACAATTGCAAGAACAAAACATTGTAGAATGGTTCTGTGTGGATGATACTGTTCCCACGATGCATCACTTTGCACCGTTTGGGTGCCTACAGCGCTCTCGTCGGCGGTACACAGTGGACCACGTGACTATTTGATGGCTCGGAAGGCTGTTGTTTTGTATCGCTATATTTCTTTGCTCTTACTCTATGCTTCCCCTTCTCCTCTTCCCTGCGCAGATGCGTTAGCTAGACTCTGGCCAGGTTGAACTAAGGTTCTTGCGTGGGCCGTCAGCTCACTTTCCTTTCTCTTCTGGACGTGGGCACTGATAATGTAAGTACTTCCGAGCTCCTAGTTAGTGTGATAGGGTAGGTTGGGGACTTGTCCCCCTATGGCGAGCAAGGCGGCGGCTGTCATGTGTTGTGCTTAAATTAGTTTAATTCTTGTTATAATGTTTTTTCTAAATTCCTTTTTCGGTCGCCGTCTGATGAAAAATTCTCTCTCTCTGTATTAAAATGTTTTTTGTAGGTTTTGCTTTGTTTTTTGCTATTTGACTTTTCCACCTGGTATTTATTAGCTGTTGTGATTATTTGTTGCTTGATAGCCAGATGGCTTTTTGCATACACGTGTGTTGCTTTATTGACTTCTAGCTTTGTAACACCAGATTTTGACATTATGAAGCCCGCGGAAGTAACTATCTTTGTGATGACTTGCCCAGATATTTTCTTTTTTCAGTCTATATACTTTGTGATCCTTGTAAAACTAATTAATATAGTTTGTAAATTTTTCAAATATTAATTTTCCGTCTCACGGACGTTAGTAATGTCCCCTGGGTGGACACATATTTGGATTTTCCATATGTTTAAACTGCCAACTTTGTAACTTTTGATTAGTAAAACTTGTTTGTTTATACATTTGTTCAATTTGTAATATTTTTTATAGTCCGCAACACGCGGTATGTTACAACTTTTCCGATCAAGAGATATTGGACTCTGTTAAAAATAACAAAGACAACAGAAATGATGAAAACAGTAGCAATGAAGACGAACCAAAGGAGAAAATCTCACAAGATGAGTGCCTTCACCACATTGAACGACTAATAGCTGGCCTAGAGCAACGAAGTTACATCACCAACCAGCAATTAATGCATTTGTATAAGCTTCAAAAACATCTGACAGAAGAGAAGCACAAACGTGTGCGGCAACAACGCATAAGTGACATGTTCAAAAAAGCTGCTGTTTCCATCCCTGTTTCAACTACGAGTGAGAATGAAGATGATCCAGAAACGGGTATCAGTGGCACAAACGTAAACAATTACATTCAGAGTGACAGTGATTAACTTTAACTTTTCCTGCCTTAGACATAGTGTGGCGTTTTAACTAGGCATTTAATTTGATTTTAGTTATGTGACTTTCAATCAATGTGACTATTTACTCATGGATACAGTAGGACTCTATACATTGATATTTTCGTGCAGTGTATCTAAGTGTTAACACATTTTATTTTTTATTTGCAGGACATGTGTAGCCTACAGTGAGTCACTGTAAGTGTTATATGTAATGTACATAACTGTAACAAGTGTTAATAATTTTATATTTTATTTATGTGACATGTGCATACAGCCACTGTATGTACTGTGTGTAATTTACGTAACTGTAACACAAGTTTTTTAAAGTCAAACGTCTCGCCTATGTTAGCTTGCTTCAGTGTGGACTAAATGTTTTCAGAGTCGCGTAGCTGTTGCGTGCCCTATGCAAGGTCATATACTACAGTATGCCCGGCAGACAATTTGGCGTTTCCCAGCACGAGGGTGTGGAGGCCAGCAGGGCTGAGTAAAGTAAAGGAGAATAGGAGGCGACACCGATTACGCTGACTCACATGCCAACTTATCTGCCGGCGCCGGCCACAGTAGTTCAAGCGTGCCAGTAGCAAGGTCACTACACACCACCGGATGCAGCTGTCAACACCCTACCCCCTCTAAATTATTATGTTGCCAAGCATAATAGCGGGCCGTTTCGGGAGCGCGGTATTTCTACATCTAAGCTCAGCTACAGTATGTTCACAAACTTTGGGCACTTTTTTTTAATTAGGGGGCCTATTGGTGAACTCCTACTATCCGGAATTTTCTACTATCCAGAATAGCCTAAGTTCTGACTATTCCGGATTCTGGGTGCTCCACTGTATTGTACTTTTTGATGGGTACTCTCCATAGCAAACAACTAAAGGAGAAGAATAGTCAAAATATCTGCTACAAACTCAAGTAACATAGAATTTGAGACCAATACAAAACGTATCAAGAAAAAAGTAAGCTTTTCTATCCAATATGAATAGCAAAAAGAGTTTATTTTAAAACTGTGTGAAGTACTTAGAAATACGGGAATAAGTTCATTCATAGCCGAGGGAGATGTTGACGTAAACATTGTTAAAACAGGAATTGAACATCTCAACAAATTCAGTACAGTCATAGGTGTAGGATCTGACACAGATCTTCAGGTACTGCTTGTAGCACTTGCACCCGAAAACAACTCTCTGTTCTTTCGGAAGGAAATCGGGGATAAAAATCCATTGTTTATTATGACATACGAAAACTAGTCTGTGTGAACAAGAATATCAGAAAAACACCTTTTATATGCCTATGCAGTTACAGGCTGTGACACAACCTCGTCTTTTTTGGTTTGAGAAAGACAAAATCTGTTGATGTGATCAAAATTGTACCACTAGTCAAACTTCAGCAGAGCTATTTTTCTGAAAAAGATGCATCTTGCGAGGAATTATTTGATAAATGAGAAACATTCCTACTTGAAATGTACAGACTCAGAAAATATTCTAATCTGAATGATGCTTGCTACTACATTTTTACACCTATGACAAGGAAATCAGCTTTTAAAAACTGTAACTTTGATTTGCTGAAATTACCCTCAACATTAGAAGCAGCTCTCCAAAATCTGTTACACGAGTTTACCTCCAGGTACAATACTGGATTGGCAATAAACTTCCGCCTACAGACTGGGGTTGGAGGCACGAGTATCTAAAGGAAAATGGCGGGAAAAGGAAAGTTTTAAAACCTGTTCCCAGTGCAAAAGCCTTTGCCCCTGATGACCGTCTGTGTCTTATTTCCTGCAACTCTGAAACTCTGTGTGGTACCGTACTTTTGCAACTGCAGAAAATCCAGTCTAAGTTGTTCTACTATGAGTGGAAACTGCAATGGTTTATCGTGCCTCATCTCTCCAAATTTAGACGAGAAAGTCAAACTTCTTTTTGACGATTAGTGTAGATGTCAATTCCAGATGCAAACGAAGATAAATAAATAAACTTTAAAGACAATTGTAAAACATGAAGTATAAATTGCTTTTTAATTAGAGGCGAGTGGGTGATCCGTGATGCTGTCATCTGAAATGTATATTTATAAAAACAAATACATTTTTTCTTGTATTTATTAAGTTACCCATAGCTACGACAGCTGCCGATTTCAGCCAGTCCGGGAAATAACAGGTTTATAGGTGGTAGGTAAGGGAAGGCTCTGAACAGGGTAAAGAACCCAACCCCTTCTGAACGAAAACTGGCAATCCGTATTTGTGTGGACAGAATTTATGAGAGAGAGAGAGAGAGAAAGAGAGTATATATACACATTACTGTTAAAGTAAATAGAAAAAATTAACTGGTTATAAGAGTTAATTTCTATGTACCCAAATGGTGTATAAAGATAGTTATATAACTTTGTAAGTAATTAAGAGGTCTACTCGAACGGACTGCGAATATGGAGGTCTGAACACTCAAGCTGCCATATACATGCTCGCATTCCCGCCTCCACAGACGTAATCAGTATATTCCCCGATATAAGTATGCTATTTTAAAGCTGAAAAAAGTATGTGCTTCAAAATAATTATTTAAAAAACTACAGAGAGAAAAGTATACATTTAGACTATAAAATTTTTATTTTTTTATATTTATGATTTTATAATGCGTAAATTATTAACATTAGAAAAAAATTTATAGGAACAAAATTAAAGAACTTACTTTTACAAAAAATACATTAAGGATTTACTGGTTTCTTCAATTATTTACGTACTTACAAGCGATTCTGTGAAAGCGTACATTTTCAAACTTCCGAAGGGGGTGGGGGAAAAGCATAAGAGGGAAGAAGCAGGGACTTTTGAGGAAATACGTGTCTCATGATGGTCTAACAACTGACAAAAAATTCAGCTTTCCCGGAATTAGTTGCAACAAAAAACCTTTATTTCCTGGGCTATTATTACTGCAACTATTTGTTGGCCTAGAAAAAAAAATGACCACTTTATCATGATATTCATTCTTTGACAGTAACTCTTAACTCAAATCTACTTACATTTCAAATTTAAAAAAATGTCATGCTTGTTTCGTACACTTGAGACATTAAACACTTTCCTAGAATTTAAGTTGAGAACCACGTGTAGTACGTATACGGGCTGTGCCCTTTTCACAGAATAAAAAAGTGTACGTAACATAGTTATTCTGTGTCATGGTTATATAATACGATACATTTCTAAACATAGTCAAAATCTAAAAGAATTTTTTGTTAAATTTCCTTAGCCCTCAGATTTTCTATAGACCAAACAAAAAACTTCCAGAAACAATTTGAATAGTCTCATGTCTTGGGTTTTCAGACTTAATAAACACGCAAGAGAGAGTGACTGTACAAATAAGCTTGGGTACTCAACTTCACTATTGACTTAAAAAATGCCTTAGTTCACAGTAGCACCTTATTTTTTTATTTAAATGACTATCTTTGTTAACTTCTTACCTCCCTCTAAGTTAACATTTAAAAAGTATCTTTAAATATTTTTGTCAGGAAAATTGCTAAAACAGCCACATTTTGCGCCTTGAAAACTAAACTTCCTGAGGTTAGTTCCCCCGCTTTAATAAGGGGGATGGGAGAATTTTCTCCCTCCTCCACCACTTGTGTACTGAAATGCTGAATCATTGAATCATTTGTTACACTCCTGGTAAGTAATGTGGCTAAAATGTGCTGCTAACTGCAAGTGTTAAAATTATATTACGTAGAAACCAAAATAAACATGTGACTATAATCACGCCCGTTTGGATCTGTAAAATGTTTTAAAATGAAAACATACCCACTAAAAATTACCCAGAGTATTTGAAGTTACATTCAAGTTACGAATTATAAAAATAACTTGATGGGGAAAAAATTATGTAAAAAAAAAGTCAATACATAACAACAATTAATTTGTGGTACAACCATGCAGTTAAAATTAAAGAAAATTTAAGTGTTCTAGTAAAATTTATGAACACTTGAATGCTACTATAAAAATAATGTACGGTGTACACATACAGAAATGCAATCTGCTGTACAAGTATACCAGAAAGCCATAGTATGTTTTGCTATACATGACACTATTCAAAAAAGGAAAATTAATGTGTTTTTTGTTCAAAAAGTTCTGATTTAGTAGATACCAACAAGTATCATTTAGTTTTAAAGAGCATTAATTGTAGGGTGAAACCTTAAGGCATTAATTTTTGTTTGCCATGTACGGGACAAATTCAGATACGCCAAGAAAACCAAACAAAATTATGCACTTCTTTGATTTTAAATTTACGAATGGGGTTTCGCCATAATTTTGCATAATACGTACATCATTTTCATATGGTTTGTGTAATGGACACAAGTGAACAGACTATGTGATGTGAAACACTAAATAATACCTTATTTTGGACAATTAAGTGATGGAAACTAATGTTGTACCGATAGTCCATCAGCATTGGTGTATGTGGCAATAGATAAGAAACACATAAAAATTACAGTACAAGACTTTATTTTACTTACCCTGCCCTCACAGGGTTAACTCAGAAAAGTTAGCACCTAACGCAAGATTACACCAATAAGGTTACATGTTTATTCCTTTATTCCTTAGCCATTCTGTGACACATGGCATAGTTATAAACATTTAATTCAATGCTATGAAGTGACATAGGCAAGCATTATATGAAATGTTCAAAACAAACACTCCCTGCATCTACACATACATGAACACGTCTCATCACGGATCTGCGAACATGTCGAAAAATGTCTGGGTGACCAAGAACAGTTTCACAAGCTTCAAAAATATGACGACGTAACATCTCTGCATCTTCTATCGGAGCCGCATAGACAAGACTCTTCATATGTCTCCACAAATAAAAGTTGAATGGGTTCAGGTCCGGTGAACGTGGATGCCATGCAACAGGACCCAATTGACCAATCCATCTGCGATCAAATATTGCATCCAACACAGGCTCAAACTCTAACAGTTCTAGCAAAACATTGACGAGAAAGTCGTTGTACACTTCACCTGTTAGGCGAGGTGGTAATACATATGTCCCCATCAGATAATCAGCAACAATTCCAGCCCACACATTGATACAAAAGTGTTGATGATGTCGACCACTCGTGGTTGCTAGTAGATTTTTGGCTGCCCACTGAGGATTGTTGTGAAAGTTAGTGATTTCATCCCTCCCAAATGTGGCTTCATCTGTAAACAAAACAGATGAAACAAAGGCTACCATTTGATTTTGGTGAATGAACCACTGGCACATCAGTCGAGCTGGATAATCAGCAGGCGCAAGGGCTTGCATGCACCAGTATTGGTACGGGCACAGGACCTGTTGCGTAACTTACATGTAATGTTGCTACCACAATCCTGGTGCTGCCACTTGAATCCTCATCAATGTTGTGGAGGATGCGCTCTTCCAACCAAGGGGTTCGACGTGTCATGGGTCGTCCGCGGTCAGCTGTATTCGCATGCAATGTTCCTGTCTTGGTAAGTCGGCAAAACAACGAAGCAAACATTTTATACGTTGGCTGTGCTCTGTCTGGAAATGTCTCACCATACAACCATTTTGCTAGTCTACCAACACCGTTTGCACGACCATACATGAATATCACGTCAGCTTTTTCAATATGCGAATAAACAGGCATTGTTTAAGTCTGCACAGAAAATGTTTTTACAAAGACAGTTACTCTCACTTTCACCACCATCACTTGAACAACTGAACACATTGACTCAATACACCACTATGGTTGAATAGGTCATGTGTTACACTGGACGTGTGGCTGACATGAGCCATGGTCTGTTTGCACAGAAGAATACAAATACAGGACTGGCGAAATGTTAACTTTTGTGCCATCTGTAGTCCATGTCGTAACTGCTAGAATGCATTCATAGACAGCTCGGGGTGCATTATGTTGGCTTTGTCAGGCACTTCTATACATTTACTGCCACTGTACTGAACCATTCACTTGACACAATGTCCAATCTCTTGTCATGTATCACACCTTCATGGTTCAATGTAAACATTATTATTGTAATGTCTTGCACTAGGTGCTAACCTTTTCAAGCTACCTCCATGAGGGCAGGGCAAGTAAAAAAAGTCTTGAACGGTAATTTTTATGCGCTTCTTATCAATTGCTACATACTGTACGTCAATGATGGACTACCGGTACATTTAGCAACATTAGTTTCCATCACTTAACTGTCCAAAATAAGGTATTATTTAGTGTTTCATATCACACAGTCTGTAGACCTGTGTCCATTACACAAACCATATGAAAATGACATATTATGCAAAATTAAGTACACACCCCATTAGTAAATTTAAAAACAAGGAAGAGCATAATTTTGTCAGATTTTTCTTTGCGGATCAGAAACTGTGCCATACATAGCAAACAAAAATTAATGCCTTAAGTTTTCACCCTACAATTAATACTCTATAAAACTAAATTATACTTGTTGGTATCTACAGAATCAGAACTTTTTTGAACAAAAAAAAAAAAACATTCATTTTCCTTTCTCGAATACATTGTCATGCACAACAAAACACAAGATGTCTTTCAGCAGGTAAACTTGTACAGTAGATTACATTTTGTGAAATAGAACACAACATTTGGATATTTGTGTTTTAAAGGTTTCAGTGGGGTCTCTACCTATCCCTTTTCATATAATGGGTTTCCACCCAAACCTATCGTTTTTTTTTTTTTTGCAAATTGTCATGTAAGAATGCTCAAGTCCTGTGTTTTGCACCTAAGATACATACCATGCAGCACAGGCAATAGTGCATTTATGAGTACATATTTTGTTGTGTTTCTTGAATTCTTGATGGTGCACATTCAACGTTACCTACATGTTTCTAACTCACGATACCATAATTAATAATTTGTTTCTGAAACTATATCGCTGTAGTTTCATTCGTGATTTGAAAGAAAATGATGAGTCCTAGACTGTTGCAACAAAAGGACCTTTTATAATATTAGACAGGAAACATTACTCAATAAACCATCTTCAGATATTAAAAAATCCTGACTGTAAAAAAAAAGTTGAACGCAATTAGATGGTAGCCACCCTGTTATTTTCATAAGGGTGGAAGATATCAACCAGCATTTGCTTTTGGTTTGCAGATTCCAATATCATTAAGCAATGCTGAAAATACTGTATTTTTATGTCATTTAGTTTCCAATATTTCGGAAAAATTCTGTTTCAAAATTTCATATTCAGAGGCAGATTACTCCCATAATATTGCAGTTAGGTGAAAAGTCCAAAACATGTTATCGTCATAGTTTTTCGTGAGGAACACGCATGCGGAGTTTGTCCCCCTAGTTAAGAGAGGAAAAAAAAAAAAAACACAGAGACACATTCTATCTCTCTCTGTGTACAAAATGCACTTTTTACTACAAACACTAAAACATTAAAAATTATTTTCTAGTGACATACAACACAAAGTCTATGTTGTGTCAAAAATCCACATTTTTTAGTATTAAATAGCTGAATTCCCTAGTGATTCACACTCTTCCAACTGCTCTCCTGAAAAATGAAATTTTTGTGATATGCCTCTGAGGTACAGTATGTACTATATACATATTAATTTATATATATATATATATTTATATAAATTAATATGTTTGGTAAGGTATCTATTTTAAAACCGAAGCAATGTGTTATTAGCAATTTTAGAACTATAGAAATTAGCCACATTAATATTTTAAACCAATTTTTATGGTACAATTTATTTTTATGTTCAAATATAACAATAATGACAGTTGACACAAGGCACGTTAGTTGTGTATATAATGAATAATAATTAATAACTTAATACCTTTCAGTTCAGTTTTCATGTTACACTATCTTTTTTCTGAAAGCAACAACACTACTTTACAAATGCGGGCTCCAGTTTTCTAACCTCAGATATGTGCAGGTCGCACGTTCCGAGCGTGTAAAAAAAGTGGAGAAGGAGGGCGTTGCTCATGTGGCCAACCGCACAATAACTGCTCTGGTTTATGTTAGAAGATACCTAATAAAAGTAGATAAAGGTAGAGAGTTGGGGGCAGTATTTTGTGCACCCCTAAAATGCTATTCACGTTTGACCTTTAAACTATATGCACCCATCAATTTGTGCACAAACACACACTCTCTCTTTTTCTGTCTGTCTCTATCTCTCTGTTGCATGCCATGTCTTAACACACAAGCTTTCTCTCTCCTGCCTTTCGGCAGTTCACAGCTATCGGGGAAGTTTTACTGTCCTCCCCCTCTCATACCAACACAACTTAACTGCCACATGCAGGAGAGGAAGTGTGGTGATGCAGCTGGATGAACGGCTATAGAAAGGAAGCACCGACGAGTTACTTTTTCATGGTGCTTGCTTGATATTAACGTGATGACTAGGAGCATAAAAGTAGTGTGCTCGTATGAGCTGACGTTACAAATTAAGGATAGAAGCTCCCTCTAAAAATACTAAATAATAATAATAACAACAACAATAATAATAAACAATAATAATAAAATAGCTGAGCTCCGCATAAAACTTTAAGAAAAGGATCTCGCTACAAGGAGCAAGTTACTTTGAGCTAACTCCTTCCAACCACTGTTACTGACTTCCAAACACCTGTAAATTTCAGTTGACATTTAGCGTTCTTAAGGCTGTTCAAATGTACAATTCATAATTTTATACATAACTGAAATTAGATGTCATGGGCTAGGTGATAAATGTTACACAAACAAACCCAACATTTCTGAAAATAAAGGATTTTATATATAAAATCAGTGATATCTTTGGTACACTAAAAACAAAAACAATTTTAATCAATCAACTGTCTTGTTTTTAGCAAAATGTTGCATTTCTCTTGATAACGGTTCCACTTTATAGATGTGTGAACCGTTGACCTGTTGAGTATGTCGGCAGTAACAAGTGTGCATCCCCTTCTCCGATACAACTATCTACCACGATGAGGCGTCAAGTTGTGACTAAAAAAAATCTGAGAGCCGCTCATTATGTACTGACTTAAGATTCTCTGTTATGCATCTGGAATGTTGGTGACTTAGTGAAGTACAGTACATATTTGTCACAGAAAACTGTTAAAAGTGATATTGTTAATGTGATGATATTAGTGAGCTCTTGAATGGTCTTAAAGAGGCAACAACGGCACTCTGACAACAATTTTACTTACTTGAGACAATGAAATTGTCTCCACCCAAAATATTTAAGGATGCGATCCAATACTTGCTGAATTCACTGGCCAGTTATTTCAGTGTTATTAGCTATGGTTCCATTTCTGCTGATGACCGTTGATGGTCACTGAGGATGATTTCGCCTGACTCTACATGCGAGGCTACGACTACTACAGACTACTGATTCCACTGCAGCTCGAGAGGATGTGTAGTGCAATGAAAATGAACATTGGCATGAGACACAAAACACCTGTTCTCTATAAACCTTTGCAAACTTCAAATGGTCGTTGTGATATATCAAAATATATTTACTATACATAAAAGTATTTCTTAAAAAGTTTTTTCTAAGCAGCCAATGAAAAGAAACATTAAAAGTAAATAGATTTTTTTTTCAGAAGCATATTATTGGATAATTCTGTGAAATAAAGTCGCACATGACAGTAATCTTTTAATTAGGTTGGTTCTACGAAGTGTTAGTCAAATTCATATTCACGTATGAGTTTTCTTTTATTTACAAGTTCACCATTGTTAATCATCCTGAAACTCTCAAATCACTGACAGTGACAAAATATTTACTGATAACTGATATAATTCCGTTACTGCTGGCGAACACTGAGAGACCAACAGTGACATCAGTGCTCACCAGCAGTAGTAGACTGCGGCCATAACTGAAGGTTTGATTTAGGTCGTAGCAAACATCTCTGCTAATCATTCCGAAACTAGAAAATCACTGAAGATGGTGAAATATTTACAGATTAATGGTATGGTTCCATTAATGCTGATAGACTGTCATTGGTCTCAGTGCTTTTCAGGCTCAGCAGAATCCGAATGTGCCGGTAGTATAGTTTGAGTCTTCTGAATGACGTACTGAGGGATTCAAGTGTTAGTAAAACTAGTAAAGGCGATGAAAATACGTGAAACGTGGTTTGGATTATTCCTCTATATCTATCAAACCAATTGAGGTATCAAAGTGTGCTTTGCTTTAGATTGATGGTTATGTAAATATCCAAAATACCATTTAAATATATTTTCTGAATTTGGCCCAAAGAGATAAAAAGATGGTAAAATGTGTTTTTGATTCAAAATCAATATATGCCTGTAACATTGTAGGCCTATGGGTTATCTGCCTATTTAAAGGATATTTTTGTTTAATGTAACTTTTTTACTATTAAATTCCAAAGTGACAGTGTATTGGGGAAGGAATCATACACACACACACACACACATATATATATATAGTACCACACAACTACAGTGTCAGCCAATGGTTTACCCGGCTCCAAAACACTTCCTAATATGGCCGAGACCAAACAAGAAATAAACAAGCAAAAGAATTCGATGCCTCTACCCCAGACCAAATATGGTATAGACTGGCGATGGAAAAATAGCTTTCTTTGAGCAAGGGTACCCAGTCTATACCATATTTGGTCTGGAGTAGAGGCATCGAATTCTTTTGCTTGTTTATTTCTTGTTTGGTCTCGGCCGTATTAGGAAGTGTTTTGGAGCCTGGTAAACCGTTGGCTGACACTGTAGTTGTGTGGTACTATTGGTGAATTGTAAGACGGACTTGCATGCCTATTAGGCAACAAGCGAGGGTCAAGCCTGAGATTGGCTAGCTGAGTAATGCGCAGCAGTGGTCACAGGGTCAGGTGGACAGACCATCGCATGGCAAGAGAAATTTTTGTGCCGTGGCTGGGACGGTCGCGTGAATGGGCTGCGGCCTGTTTCCCAGACGATACACTTGTTACTGGAGGAACATTTTCTTTTTCTTGTTTAGTGATGATGAAATGACAGTAATAAAAACTGAAGCTGACAACAAATCTTTAATTTCAAAGTTAACGGAAAATGACCCGTACAAATACCGACCGACATAGTCGTGGCAAATAATGTTTATCATTCAGTAGAAGTTAGAAGTGCTGTTTAGTTCATCATCTAATGTACCCAGCTCACAAGGGCGTGGCTGGAAATGTCACTGTACGGCTTCAGTTGAGGAACCTGAGTTCCGAGGTTAAACAACACACAACGATAGGAGCGAGACGTGACATATCGTCCACATTGATCTTTTATATAGGACGTGATTTTTGTTTAAGAATGATGCTTACTCAAATACCTGAAAAGTAAATTGCCCACCTAAGGAGGTGAAAAGGGGTAAAAAGTGATGAAAAGTGTTTTCAATTAATTGTTGATATATCTTGAACCCAGCAGGCTAATGTAGTATTTTTCCCATTCAAGAGACATCAGTTACGTAGTCTAAAGTGTGATACAAGGGTTTTTTATAAATTCAGCCTCTTAGGAGGTGAAAAGACCTGGAATGTGTTTTAGATAAATCTTCTACACGTATTGAACCTGTAGAGATATTCAGTTTATTTTTGCTTCAGGATGATGATTAGTAAATTGCCATAAAAATATTTCAAGACTTTTGAAAATTCGAACTCTCAGTACTGTACATGAGTTATATCTGATTTTTAATGAATGATCAATTTTGCTTTGACTGAATGAGCTATCGTCATGATTTTCTCTTGACTTGGATACTTGAACAAATATTTAAGTTGTGAAATCAGGATTTTTTAAATTCGATACCTAAAGGGGTGAAAAGGCATAAAATTTGTTTTCTATTAGCCAATGATACTTATGTAACCAGTAGACATATTGAGGTAGTGTTCGCATCGAAATAATGCTTACGTAAGTACCAAAAAAAGTAATGCAAATTTATTATTTTAAAAGGTAACTTAATTAGGAAGAAACCTTGGTTTGTGAATTTTCAAGCCAGACATTCCGAAAAGCAAGTATGATCAGCTAGAAATAAATGATACAGGATTTACTTACAACAGTTACATCAAGACGTGGTGTTGTACAATCTCTATGAGCCCAGAGAACTAATATTTTATTTTTAAAAGTAGTTTTCATGAATAATTTCGACATTATGTGAGGCAGTTGTTTGTAGTTCCGGTCTATTGCTCAGGAGGTTCTGGGGTAAAATTACTTTAAATATTGTACAAATGTGTAAGTCTGACACACAAAAAAAACTGCAAGGAGGAAGTTTAAAAGTGATGAAAATGGATCATGCAGTCCACTATCTACTGTACTGAAGTTCCTCGACAGCATCAGCCCCCATATACCATCTCACTAACCTCAAGGTTGGGGCACAAATACGTTTCTATTTTAGCAATACACTATCCTGTCAAAACTCCCTAACGCCACTAAGTTCAAGCGAAGGTTTTGAAAAACAAATTTGTTATTGACGGCAGCATCACCAATGGTTGTGCTCGGGTAAATCAGTCTTAGTACCACTTATACTACTCACTTCATTCAATTACCCTCTTACATTAAAGAGTCTGTAATAAGCCCAAAATGTCAACTCTGCTGTGACTACAAATAAGACCCAGGCTAAGTCGCTGTTAGTGCCAGGGACAAACTTAAGACTGCTTTTCTCATGGACAGCTATAGCTACTTATCCAGCTGTAGAGTTAACTCAACTAGCAGGTTTATCTATCTAATGCTTGATGACTGAACTACCTATCTGGTGTACAAAGAATTTTTTCAATTTAAGTAAATATTATCTGCTCTGAGTAATACATGTGCGCAAAGTTGCGGGCACACTGCATGCTTTTCCACATATATCAGTCAGCTTTGTGTAACAGACGAGAACGTTCTTATTCGTACATTATTCCGCTCATTTTCAACTAAGTAATGCCTGTGAAGCATAGCAAGTAGTGCTAGTTTCATAACAGACACTATAAATAATGTATAAACTGGAAGCAGGAAGTAACATAAAACACTTTCTAACACAATTGGTTGAAACCACAGTATAGGATATATACACACATGCACACATTCACACACATGCACACACATGCACACACACACATACACACACACATATACACACACACACACCTATACGGAACTAGCGTATCTTCTGAGGACCGCCGAGTTTAACGTCATTATGAGGACCTCCACAAATTAATCGTCAATGTTTGACAAATGTATATCAGTGAGATGGGGCAATTTTTGTGATCCTATACACACGATGAAATTTTGGAAATCAAATTATTTGTAAGATTTGTGTATGGCAAGGGTGGATTTATTGTATCTCTCGAGGACCATGTGTTTGACCAGCCGATACGAGGTCCAGGGAGAAATAACGAACTTTTTCACACAGTGACTTGGAACAGACAATTGAGGACCACCCAGTTTCTAACGGAAAACTGTACACAGCTCAGTCGACAAGATGCAAAATAAGGACCATTGTTACCGGCTACTAAATTTATACACAGCTCACGTAATAAGGTTAAATGTAAGGACCAGGTACTGTTGTGATATAAGCATGGCTAGACTGCTGAGGTTTAAACAACTGCATACGACGTTTTGTAAGCCTGCCTTTCAGTTAAGTTGTCCTCGTAATATTCTGGTTATGTGTGCACTATGGAATAATTTGTTAGGTTGTGACTATTTCAATTGGAATGTACACCTCATGGGTGTAGCCAGAAGACTCTGTTAAAGTTTTAGTAGGTGGAGTGTGATATTCTCTACCGCAGTGAGATATAACTTCTCTACTGTATGTCTAACATTAATAATATGACAGAAATTTAAACCTATAGAGAGCCCCTTAAGTAAACGAGCCGATGCATTTGAAACTAGAGTACGTTGTAAACTAAATATATTAACAATATTATTTTACTCTATAACTAACAAGCCAATCAGATATCAGTCGTTTCCAATAATTTATTTTTCGTAATTCTACATTAAATTTCACTTTTATTCGCAGAAATGAATCGGTGAATTTGTCTAGTAGTAGGTATAACATACTGGGTAGTATTGGTCAAGTGATCAGATATACTCAGACATTGTATGTTTAACAGTTTTTCCGAGCGTTCGTAAATTCGAAGAGTAGTATTTTAGCGACCAATTAAAAATAATTGTGGCAAAATCTGCAGAGGCGATGTATTTCAGTCGCTGGTCTGACAGACTTGTATTGTTAGATCAGGTTAAAACAGTGAAGAATATCTTGTAAAGTATACGTACAATTGTGAACTTGTGTACTGTACAAAAATGCTGGAGCCAACCTCCAAAAATTTACGTATTACAATTAATAAGTGAAAGTTTTCTGACACAAAACCACTGCTTTTTACATTAATAGAGAGTTTATTTATATGTTACTACATTTAAAATGTTGAAAACTTATGTTTAGAAGTTCTATAATTAATAATTACATAATTTACTTCTTACATGAATTAAGTTCTTTCGCGACACTTTTACTTGATAAACTCTTCCAGGCTCCTCGCCCGACAAAAATACAACATTCAGACAGCGTATTACTCGTGAACATTCGCTCAAATGCCTTAAAACATATTTTCGTTCATGTATAGGGCCTACACGCTACCGGTTGCAACTTAGTGGCCGGTTTCACCAGCCTTCGCCAAACTCACCATGACAGGTCTTCAAACGTTGGTAGTTCATTAAGTTTAATTATTTAATTACGTTCAATTTTTAAGTGTAAGGTTGGGAACTTTTTGCTTGGACACCGCTTGTTTATGGACACGGGTGATACAGATAGCGTTGTGACGTTAATCAGCGTATTCTCGTTTAAGGACACAGGTTGGTAAAAATCAAATATGGAGAAAAATGTCCATTATGACGGGAGTTGTTAAATGAATAGAGGTTAAAACACGGTATGGACACATGTTTAATGGACACTCGTTCTAGTATCATATGTTTTTCTTAATTTACGAGATGCATATCAGTTGTAGGTTCACAGATTTTTTTAAAGGTATTGTACCTGAATGTCAGTACTAGAATAAATTAGTTATCAAGCTATCGAGATTTGTTAGGGAATAATTAGAAAGTAAATCATTATATTTTAAACATAGTCCGTAAACTATGTAGGCCTACGTATCTAGTATACCGAGAATGTACAAAGCTTGACGAGGTAAACGTGACTGGAAGAGGCAGCAGGCGAGGGTTGCAGTGTGCTTGCAGAGAAGCTGCTCCAGTCCCACGCTGCAAGCGGAAGTGACGTCTCACTGGACTGTCAGCTGGGCGACACAACCGACCAGTGAACTCGGCATACACACGCTTGTCCTCGCCGCTACTGTTCTTTAGATTAGTAAGGGTGCAGCCTACCTGCGTGTTGCAGACTCGCAAGTGACGGAGCTATAAGGGCGACATTGACGCGCACGTCAAGTAACGCTTCTCCACGAGTCAAACACTGAACTAGCGTGAAATATTTCCATCGATTTCTTTTTACTATGGGACTTTAAGAGGAGTCTTCACAGGTTCTAAATTCCCACGTTTGACGTATGGGAACAGCGGATCAATAACAGCCAGAGTACTACGCTCAACGGGAAGCATATCGCCTCTATTCACACCGCGTCCTACTAGCATATAAGGTTTTCCCTTGTAGTTTTTTCCTACGCGACTATAAGCAGTGACCCAAAAATTTTATATTTTGATAGTATGAAGTAAAGGTCAACGCATTCCTCTCGCTTTGCTCTTCACGAATGCAGGTGATATTTTTGGAGTTACAGCAGTCTAAAAACAGCTGTTTTTAGCACTTTTGAGGCGCCCAAAAATCGTGTTTCTAACAAGCGTACTGAATATTTAATACTATTGAAGCTTGGTTTAAGTGTATGTTATTTTCGTAGACAAAAGTAATATAAATAAGTTAATCGGTTTCGCGTAAAAAAGAATACGCGTGATACGCTACAACGCCGTCCACACGTCTGTAGCAAAGTTCACTGCATGATCCAATCTGAGTTTCACATACATTCGGTTAGTACATTTCGAAGTACGGCCTTCTCAAATGGCCATTTTTAGTGATGTAGTAGGGCTTAGAAACAGTGCTTTTAATTAAAATGCCGTTCAAATAGTAATATTCCGTCCTTATCCAAAATGTGTTTCTTTTCGTACATTGACACAATGAGCAGATACGGAATAGTTTCGTTAAAATAATCATATTTGCGAACATATTGTAACACATTTGAAACGCGGGGGCATCATTTTAACCTGTTATCCTAGTAGTTTTTGCATTTATTTTGTTACTGGTTTTACACGTTAATTCTTTTGTAATCGTTATGATTATTGAGCGCGCTGCGAAGTGTTTCTCTTAGTGACCAATTCATGGCGTACATGTTGTAAGTAAACCAATCATAAAGTTGATAGCAATACCAAAAATGTCAAATCATTAATAAACTTGTAATCTAATAATACAAGGGATCACATTACGCTGGCACAATAAGTATATTAAACTATAACAACAGTAAATTTCTTCGTAGTATTATAAGATAAACTAAAAACTTATCAATCAATAAACTGAACGTTCAAAAATTGTTGACGACATGATATCGGGCACCAAAGAACCACACATATATTGTTTGTAATCACCACGAACGTAATGAAACTTAAAAATAAAAAAGTAGCTACTGAAAACTCTTCGGTTACACATACAGTGAATTGAACTACCAGATTCAAACAAAGTTATTGGAAATTGTTTTGACTGTTAGCTATTTATATTTATCGTTTCGATCCGATCCGACACTCAAGACTACCCTCCGTAAAACTGACAGTATGAGAAACAGTCGTTTCTCATGTCAATCCGAGTAAATTTTAAGTTTGGTCTTACTGCTATACGTATTATCATTGCAAAACACACTTTTTTGGAAAACTGTAGAGTGGAATTTCTAAACGATCTAAGTGCCAAAAATATGCTTTCGAGAAGAAAGGGAAAACCAGCGATGCAAGAGTATGTGTACATATGGGACATGCAATCTTTCAACGAACATAAACATTATTAGGACAATTATAAGGAATTAGTTCTTACAGCAAGACATAGGCACTGGCACATGGTTATATTGAAGTAATATCTGAATTCGGAGTCTTTTAGCACTTAGATCTATTAGAATTTCCACTCTACAACTGCGTTGTCTCTTAACTCTCTCTTTACTAACTCCTGTTTTTTTTTAATTATTAGTGTTACAAAAAAAAAAAAAAACAAGTACCTGTCACGCTTTTTAAGAATCTTAGAAGACTCCAAAACCCCTGACATTAATTTAAGTATCGTGGAAGTTATATATATTTTGGTATAATTCTGAGTCAAAAACAAATCGGTATCTCAATAAGTATAAAAGATACACAAGCATGATTAAAAACGCATATGCGTCTTGTGATGGTACTGTCTGCCCATCACGCTCGTGTCGCAAAATATATATGATGCCCCACTCGGCCCCACCTCGCGGTGAGCTACCGAATGTGATTGGCACACACACACAGCTCCACGTAGCTCACGACTGAACACCAGTCGGTATGAAACACACTCTAATATCTCAGGGAAAATAGTGGGTTCGAACCCTGAATGAATAAA
>PNEQ01097763.1:0-43309 GCA_003012365.1 Medauroidea extradentata
CCAAATGCAGCAAAATTAATCATTTTCTTAAAATTTAAAAAATTCATAACTCAGAAACTAACAGTCCAAAAAAATTGTAACTCGGCCAATTTCATCTTTGCGATAGGTCCTACATATTTACAAAATATTGTCAAAATCTAAAACCTTGATTTTAATTTTAATTTTTTAATTGGTTGATTTGACATGGAATGTCCCCCTTTACGATTTTCGGAAAGTCTGTGAATTCTTCCGATTTTTAGAAAAATCTGAATTTTTTCGATAAATCGATTCTACATTCATATCTTTCGATGTATTGTGCCTTGGACTTGTGACGATTGATTGTGTGTTTCGATTACACATTTGTACAGCGAGTGGCGTCGTTGCTTTTTCAACAGTTGAAGAAAGTTTGCGGTGTGGTTTCGTTGCTAATAGACGTTTTTTTTCCAGTATGAAAGCAGTACTGGATTTGGTTTACAATATTCCAAATTATTACGTATTAAAACGGGTGAAGTAGTTTGCATAATATGAGTTTCCGTCACCTCATTTAGGTCTTATTTCAGGTTATGAATTGCAAACCGTCTGTGTTACGTTTTCAAAAATGAGTAGGCCTACCGGTACGAAGAAACAATATTATTACCAGACATTCCGTGATACCTACAGTACAGAGTTTGTGTATTGTGAAGTTCGACAAAGGGAAAAGGTTTGGCTTTTGTAAGGTATGCAGATGCGACATTAACTTATCGCATGGCGGCAAAAGTGACATCAGTGTACATATCAAAAGTGCTAAGCATGTGTTTCATGTAAAATGTCAAGAAGATAACCAAAAACTTTCAAGATTTCTTTGTTAAACTTGGGGTGCAGACCTAGACGTCACGCGAGCAGAGTGTTTATTTATTTAGTTTTATTTTATAGAACACAACATTCCTCTAGCAGCCGCAGATCATGCAGGTGCGCATGTGAAAAAAAATGTTTCCAGGCTCGGATATCGCAAAGAAATATGGATGTGCGCAAACCAAAACTTCTGCAATTGGAAAGAAATGGCTTCGGATGCAAAATCCGGAGAAGTGCAGTACTTGAAGAATGCGCTGTTTTCAGTTGTGACTGATGGTAGCAATGATACCAGTTTTTAGGTTAGGTTGTTAGGTTAGGCCAAGTTAGGTTAGTTTAGGCTAGGTTAGGTAGCTTAACTTTACCTAACCTAATGTTAGGTTACCTAATTTAACCTAACCTAACCTAAACTAACCTAAAAAACCTAACCAAACAAAAAAAATTTTTTTACGTAGGACAACTTAGAATGTCACTAGAAACATTTTTCATCAGTAAACTGTATGTCTAAAATCAATAGTTTGGCCTGTACACAATAAGTAGCTAAACTTGATATTTACCGTTTATTTGACACAAAATTTGTCGCGTGAGTTTCATGCAAAATTTTAACTTTTTGTAAATGTCTTCCTAATTATTATATTGAAAAGTTGGCAGGTTTCATAAGTTGGCTGCAATGAAAACATTCAGCACTCATATGTTGGTGGTAATGAAAATGTATCAAACATCTGTGACCTTGCTTGGTATGTTCTATGATTTTACGATGCCTTGTAATAGAATTTTAAAGTGCGGTTGACATTAAACTCGTGGCGAAATTTTAGCGAGTGTGAATATTGTGGCTCTTCTCTACTGTTTTACAATTTGGATTATTTTGTTGTTTGAGGAAATGAAATATTTAAATGAATTTTGTAAAATATTTTTAAATACTTGTTTCGGCTGTTGGTTTCCGACAAACATGCAAGTTGAGATTATGCAGGTATAAAGTTTTTTTGATTTACAAGGCAGCATTCATAATTTTCTCCCATTCTGTGTTCTTTTTTTGTGGGTCAACCAAAAAATGGAGGTTCGAGAATCCACTGTATTTATTTACCATTAATAAAGATATTTTGCTATAGTATATTGCCCAAAACCCTAAAATCATGAATGGCACAAGGCATAATCAAAAATTATTCATTTATTCCGAAATCCGAAAAATTCCGAATTTCGAAATACTGCTAGTCCCGAGGACTTTGGAAAAAGGATTGTATGTCTGTGTACATTTCTGGAGTAAAATTATGCTGTAATTTTTTTCTTATGTGTTTTGCCTATATTTGACAAAATTGCCTACCAAAGTTTGATGGTAGAGTTTATTTCAACCCTGTAAAGTATGTGTCTGTATTTATATGTTTAGAATAGCATTTTTAAAATATTGAGAATCATTTGTTGCTTTTTGCTCTCCAGGATTTATTTTAACTGCTTTTGTAATCAGCATTTTGAGTAGCCGATATGAATGATTAGTAAATATCTGTTTTAATGTTATGTATAAATTTCTGCTGTAAATTTTTCTGGAAGCTAAGCGATTAGAACATGACAGCTGTCACATCACAGGGACTCTAGACAATGCAGCTAACCCTGTCTTTTGTGTGGGAGTCAGTGTCGCCTGCGTTGGGCAACTGCATACTTAAAAACAAAGCCCATTTTTCTTTCCTTGTTAAGGAAGGAAAAGAAGGGGAAGCCACTTCGAGTAATACTGGCATAAGTCCACCCAAGAAAAAGAAGGGTAGGGGCAGCCTATAAGGAGCAGTCTTGTAAAGAAGGCAAATTATTTGTAATTAATGTTTCAGGGGTTATAGAAATATGCGTGAAATCATTAACAATGTAATAGTAACAGAAAATTTTGTGATATTTTGATCTTTGAAAAAAAAAAAAGAAAATAAGAATAAATAAACAGCAAAGTTGTCTGGATAGCTGGACAATTATTGCAAGGAGGCGTGGCTATAGTTAGGAAGCAGCTCAGGGATTAGCTGTCCAATTTTGAAGCAGCATTGCATCTTGGCCTGCCGATAGCGTATTTTTTGAGAGACGGATGTATTCATTTGTGATTTTTAATTAGAAACTTCGGACTGAACTTCTGAGAAAGGCGATCGTGGTGTCTGTGAACAGCTATTGATTGTGTTTATTAATTAGATTTCTCCGGCCTGAACCTCCAACAGAGGCAGTCGTGGTGTCTGCCGTGTGTTCCGTGAGCTGGGATTATTTGTGATTTTTTGATTAAGGAGCTGAATCTTGAACCTCTGAACAAGGCGGACGTAGGTTTGTGAGGTTGCTCGCGAAATGAGCGTGATAGTTGGGTGTGTGATATTTGCGTAGCCACTAGCATAAATTTTTAACCAGAATTTTTGACGGGGCTATATAGTCAGTGACTTCCAGTTACTTGTCTACGAGTGGTGTTAGCCACGCCTCCTTGAATAGACACTGACGTGGTGCCTGCAGCTTGCTATAAATTCAGAACTTTATTTATTCATTAATTTTTAAGGAACACTTCACTTTTCATGCATTTATTCTTCAGTTAATTTTAGTATAGTTTTGTGATGTTACTGAATTACTGTACTTTTTGCGTTGAACTCAGCAGTTTACATTTTTAGTATTAAAAATTTTGTAGTTAAAATTATGAATACAAGCAACAAAGTTGTTTCTTAATGTGATAAACTAGAAGGTTTATGAAGTCCATTTTACTGTTCATTTATGCTAGTTGATCAATCAAATTCTTAGAATTTTTTATAATGTTGTATTTTATATTTAAGTGTATTTACAAATTTTTGTGGGTAATGTGTTGACATTCATATCAATTTTAAGTCTTGTTTCTAGTCTTTAAAACTGTGTTTTTCTTGTTTTTTGTAGCACAGATTGAGTCCGTAAGCAAGCTGGAGGTATGTGATTCCCCAGCTTTCTTTGTGTCTTCATGTAAAAAGTTGTTGAGAAGACTTAAAAAAACATGAAGCAAAATTAGAGCGACTAAATTCATCACCTGAAAAGTAGTAGATTTTTCACAGCTCAGTGCAAAATGAACAAACGTACTAAAACACATTTTAATAACATAGTAAACATACTGGAGTTCTTTATTAGTGTCTAGCCATGAAATAGTGTGTTTTTATTGGTGAGAAAATTTTATTTGGTGCCTGTGTGTATATTTACTGTTTTGAGCAGAAAATAATGAGCACCAACAATGAAGGCAATATTTCTTTATCTGTTGCGAATATTTGGTCATTCCAGTGTTGTATTCTGTCTGATGTAATATATAATGTTCTGCTACTACTATATAGCTACAAAATGTAAAATTTAAAGTGTTGTATACTAAAATTGTATGTTTTATGATGTCCCACAACTGGGGTTATGGGCTTGAGTTAGGAAATTATTTTTATACATTAATTTCAATATAAAAGACAGCAGCTATTAATTTTATATTTGTAGTTACATAATTTGTTTAAGTGTGGGCATTTTTTTATATTTTTGTTAGTGTTCCTTCCCATGGAACATAGTTCTTATTATATCTACTTTAAGTATTGTTCCTTAATACTGCAAGTTGAGCAGCTGAATGATACACTTTCAAAGTTTTTTCTTCTTGCTGCTTTGTAGTTATGTGCAAGTACTTAACACTTAATTTATTGTATTATGTTTCAAACAGAAGTTATGTATTGTTTTGCTGTGTATTACATGATGTATGAAGTATGCTGAGGTAATGAATTGTCCTCACTTAATGTTAGTTATAAGTGTACAGTAGATAGGTTTTTACTAGGTTTGCAAGATTTAACCTTCTTGTATTATCATCAAACGCACATTTTATAATTATGTACTTAAATAATCTTATAATCAGATGCTTTTGTATTTTTATATACTGTGTGTACATTTTCAGTAGTAGAATGTTATCTCCTAGTTGCTGCAAATATTGTTTCTTCCAGTATTATAAGTATGAAAATAATTGTTATAAATATAACATTTATTGTTTTAATTCCCATCAGTGAAAAACTAGCAAGTTGCTAATAATTGTAGAAAGAAAAGTATAGATCTGTGTCTTGGTTAAGTGCTTGCACATTTATTAGTAGCTATTTATCAAAATGTATGTTACAAACCAGCATTTGGAACAAGTGGAGGGTTTTGCTTAGTAGGTGACATATTTAATTTGCTTGGTTTTATTAATTTTTTTTTTTTTGTAATTTCTTATACTCAGTCTATTTTGCAACATATCTTTTGATTTAAACTTAAAATGATTAGAAGCACAAACTGCAGCAACGAAAAAAGTGCATTCAAGATCATATATCCTTCCTAAGAAGTGTACCTGTTGCTACATCTTATTGGATTGGATAATTTATCGTAAGTATTTCATAGGCTGAGTTGAAACAGTACAGACAAAACTCCTAGGCATGGTAGAGTGTGTAAAGTAGAAGCACCTGGTCTGGCTCCTAGAGGAAATAAAAACTTGGGTGCATAGTACAGTAAATTTGCCAATGCTTTGGCTAAATTGTTTGAAGTACGTCTTCTGTCCCATAAAGAACTTCCTCATGAGCTTGTTGTCAGACATGCGTCTTTTGGCCATCAGACTTGTTTAAAGTGTCCTGAAATTTCTGAGTATGGTGTACTTAATGGCAAAATTTATTATTTACAGAAACATGTTGAAGAAAGGGTTGGTTGTTTGTAAGGGACAAAACAACTCGGGGGTTTCACCAAGTTTTACCCCCATTGCTTTTATCCCACAGAATTTGAGTTGGTATGAAAGCCAAACCATGTGCTTCAGGTCATTGATTTGGCAATGAAAATTTCTCACCACGCCCTGTGTCACTTGTAAGATTTTTTTATGGTTATTCCGTCATCCTAAATATGGTAATTAGCACTCTCTTGTAGCATATGGCACTAATGCTGCACTTTTTGTCTCATTTTTTAGTTTCTGAATGTTTAGTCAGAAAAAGTAGAGAAAGGCCAAATTATATACTGTGCTTTTTATTTAGTGTTGAGTATTATTTCATAGTCAACAAAAAGGTGTATTTAATCTAGGTGTATTGTGACATTCGTCTTTTGAGGGCTTTCATATCGCAGGAGTTGTTACAGCTTGAAAATCAACTTCTCAAGATATAGTATAAATTTAATTGCCTTTGTGGTGCCATACATTGTCAATGACTTACTGTACAATCATAAGCTGTTGACCCAGCAACCACTAGCCAATACTGATGTCTGTTGCTGATTTCATTTATTAAATAAACAGCTTTTGATATTGTTCTAATATGTGCATATCCAGAACAAAATTATACTCCTTATTAATTAAGTATGAAGCATTTAATTTTCTGTTATTGCGACTGTGCAATATGCTGACTATGTAAATAATTGTAACAAAATAAGGAAGTTTATAAAATATGAAACACTGACTAAATTTGAGTAAATTGTGGGAGTAGTAAGACAAATAGAAGTTGATAATTAGGCTTACTTGGAAAGAAAATACACTAAATTTTTCAAAGATATATGGGAGGAGGTAAGTACTACGTATCAAAAGATTGTATTTATATTTCATATACCACTTTAAATTAGAACAATGTGTTTTCTTATTGGCTACATAATTATTATTTAAATAAATTGTTCTGTCAGTAAATATGTTTTACTTTCAAGAAAAGTATAGTTTGCAGATTTTTCTTCATTTTAAATACTGTATTTAGTTAATGTTGGATTAACGATACATACATATTTTTCAGTTAACTATTAAAAATTCTCATATTAGAAAAAAAGTAAAAATGATGCATATTATGTTTGTGTATGAAAATACTAGAAACACCAAATTTTCATGTGAAAAATTTAAATAACAGAAACTATGGAATACATATCAGTTTTTATTTCACCATTGCTTTAGAATGTTCAGAAAGTATTTTAACACAAATTTTCAAGACGTGATACTATTTTTAACTACTTGAGAGAAAACATAATTTTGTGTGTGTGTGTGTGTGTGTGTCTATATATATATATATATATATATATATATATATGTGTGTATATATATATATGTTTTTTTTTTAGTTCAGTCTGCAGTATTTTGATGAAATCAACTTAATTTTTGTAGAATTCTTATTGAATATTATTTTGTTTAATTGCTAATATTTCAGTGCTGTTTTGTGTAAGTTTGTAATTGGGAGAAAATGAAATTATTCGACTATTTTAAATATAGTTGTTCCGATACCAATATGTAGTACCTGGATCAGCCGATACTTTGCATTTTTTTTTTATTGTATTCGTATTGGGTATGGTATCGGGCTGATGCCTAAATAAATTATCAGCAATATATTTCAACCAGAAATTTTGGCGCAATCGCGATATGAAACCTTACAGTACCTGGCACAGCAAACACACACACACGTTTTGTAATCTTATAGCCCGCCTGCTATCTTAATGGACCGCCTGATATGCAACTACGCAGCAGTTATGTACACCACGCACACAGTAAATGTGAACGAATGACCGAGGTGCCTGCTAGACAAATCTCCCTTCAACAACAGTACAGTAGCGTAAGGTTTGCAAGACCCTTGCCAAAATAAGCAGAAATTAGTATAACACGCAAAAAATTTTTTTCGGAGGCCGCGAGGATGGTGTACTATCTCTTGCGATACAAAAATAATGAATAAAAAAATCATGTTAAGTTTGAAGGCGAGCGTTCGTCCTGTACTGTGTTCGGTACTTGTGCCCTTTTAACGATGGCATGCCACAGCAAGAGTCGAGTTAATGCAAAAACAGCGCTGTCAATGAGTCCAAACGTTGTCACTTATGCCTTTCTTACCCATTGCCCAGTCATGTTACTTTCCAAACGCTTGCTTGGCGGATGTGTAGTGCTGATAACGCGCCCCCTCTTATTTTTGTCTTGCTTCACTTCCCTTGCAGTCATTCTTATACACACACATACATACACACACATACACACACATACACACACATACACTCGGCCTTGGCACAATACTCTTAGCAGACCCTCTGACCCCCTTGTATCGTCTTTGAAGCTGACAAAAGATAAATATGCGTCAATCACCTGCATCACGGATACATTCTACAAAGCCAATGTTCTGATCACAATGTCGGCACCAGAAATCCTACAGCCTGGAGGAGATTGCAACATAAGATGGTTCTAACTTCACCAGGAAAATTGAATAAACTACTAAAAACTCCCAAAACTCGAAAAATAACATGTGAGACATGTGATTATTTGTCATTTTCAGTGGTTGGGTGTGGTAGAGGCGGGAACGAGAAATCATATAATAGAGATTATCTTTACCGGCATTAGTATACGCGTGAAAGTGAGCTGATATTGGCTAGGGGAAGGGTAGGGTTTTGGGTTTGATCTCGGCAAGATATTTTTCCGCCAAGGGGGTGAGGATATTGAGTGACATTTCCCAGGAAACGCGTTGCAAGTTGTTTTCCACACTGATGTTTGGAAACGTATGTGGGGGAGAAATTGGTGATGGTGATGGTTTAGTTTTGCTTTCCATGTTTCTAACATACCAACATATTTCATTTCAATCACGACTTTCTTGTGTTGTTTTTTACAGTAAATGTATTAAAAATTGAATGGAACTTTTTATTTATTATGTATTACTGTAAAACTGTGTTGATCTGAAAAAAGACATTGGTATCAGGGTATTGGAGAAGTATCGGGAATGGTATAGGGGTATTTGTATCTGTATCGAAAATTATGGTATCGGAACAGCTCTAATTTTAAAGTGTATAAGCACTAGTTTTTCTGAAAATTTTGTTGACTTGTTTTGTGTTTCGATTAGAGACAAGTATTTAATATCAGTATTTTTGAAAGACAATTTCATGAAAATTAGTTTATTTTATAAACTGGTAAAAAATTTAAACTTTTTAAATAAATATATTTATTTTTAATATTTTTGTGTGTTTCACAGACATAATGTTTAAATGATAATGGTGTCTTGAATGTATGCAATTCTGTGCTATATTATTTTCTGTAATTCAGTTTCAGTGATATTGTTTATCGTACAAATTCTCAAATTCAAATAAATTTTTAGCCAAAATGGCTTGTAAATAGTTTCATATATTTTTGAGTAATTTTATTCATAGAGCATTAATTTGGTTAAGTTTTAAAAAGATTAATCAGTCATTATACATAAGATTCAATTTTTAATTTTAATTCTGGTAGTATTACTAAAGTACTAAAATTATTGAACGTGTAAAATTTTTTATTTCTATATTACATAACTGTCTATAATATTTGAAAGGAATTTATGTATACAAACTTTTTACTTTCATTGTTTACATGCGTTGACTACATATCCTACATATTGCGTGGGTGACCATTACGTACTTATCTGTTCAGTCAGTGGACTTGATTGTTTGTTGTTTTAACAAATGAGGAAGGTGAAATGGGAGTATACATAATCTGCTATATGTATTGAATATTTGAAGTAATGTAAACCTTTTAAAACTTTTTTTCACAGTGAATAATTAAGTACTTCAGGGCCAAGGGTCAGCAGTCACTCATACTATGTGTTCAGATCTTGAATATAATTTATCATTGCAATTATGATAAGTAAATTTTGATTTGTATTTAGTTATAAACTGAATAGGGTATTATTTCTGCAAGAAAATTTATTCACTAGTAAAAATTCAGTCTGTTATGTCAAGTCACACCAAAATGCTGGGAGGTATTAGCATATGTAACTTGCAGCTACACCTGGAAACATTAACTCAAATTTCATTGTCTAGTACATAATAATGTTCAGGATTTATCAAATCATGTTAATTTGTTAAAGGTAGCAACTGTTTTAGCACAAAACATATGTGCTGATAAATTACAAGACAGACTCAATCTGTTTACTATTGTGGTCAGCACACAAACCAACATCTGTGCTTTTCAGAGCCCAAATCCTCATTTTACAGAGGATAATTCATTAGGATTTTATGACCCAGGTACACATTAACATTATTTTTAACAACGCTATGCTTTTACTTCCTCCACTGTTGTGTTTGTCTTGCGCAGATTTTGTAATGGGAAAAAGTAATTTGCGCTAGGAGCCTCTTATAATACTGGTGTTTGTGATACAAAATTCTGACCCATGGTATTCTGAGCATCAACAGTAATTGGAAATGAAATAATGTGTTGTTTAACAAGTTTTTTACTGTACTCCAAAAACTTCAAAAAAATAGTTGTTACATGGAATACAGTTGTTGAGTGTTGTTGGAATATTTTGATGTTGTGTAATAAGTAGGGAAATATAATTTTTATTAAAAGGCAAAAATATTTCAAAATTCAGTTCTATAAAATATTTCTTAAAATTGGGAAACAGAGCAAAAAATTGTTCAGTCAGTTGACTAATTTTATTAAAAATCATGAGAATACAGTTGCACCCCCGAGTTTTACAAGTACTAGAATTTTTTAAGGCAATTCTCAGGAACTATAAAATAGCAATAAAATTTGTTCAACAAAAAGAAAAAAATCTCTGGAAATATTTAAAAATTTATTAAAACTAAGTCTATGAAACGATGGTGAAAAAACTGGTTTGTAAGGTTACTACTCATAACTGACATGACGTGAAATAAAACAAAAAGTAAACAGAGAACATCAGATAAAAACTGGCAGTTGTGATGTAAACAACACCTGAACGCAGGCCGTCAACATTAAAAGTAAAGGAAAAAAATATTGAACCTTCTTTCCCTTCTCTTATTGCCAGTCACAGTGCTAATTTTATCTTTCATTCTTAACTCTCATTATTCTTTTACACATCTCTTTCTCTTTCGATACGCTTTTCACTTTACCCCTCCAACCCTCCTAATAACCATTAGTGCTAAAAATCATTTTTTATATATACAGTAGAATCTCGTTATAAAGTACATCAATAAAGCCTTAACTTTTGTACTTAGTTATGAAAGTACTTTATTCTGAAAGTATGTATTTTTATCTTCAAAAATTAATATTTTTATTATTTTAAAATTAAGTACTGAAGGATTAATCTTATACTATCTTGGAAGCAAATATTTAATATAGCGCAAAAAATAATAATTACTTAATACAACACATGCTATAGGCGCCAAACCAAACGCCCGTGCAACATCTGCATTTTTCCTGTCTTTGTCATCTTCTTTTAAAATGTCTACTTTTTCCTTTAAAGTGAACTGCTTTCGTATCTTTTTCGCCATCCGCTCTGACAGAAAATATTAACTCACGTCTTTATTTACTTGTGTCGCGCTTGACAAAATGTAAACAAAGCTCACATCCATAAATTACCCTATCACCGCACGAGACGCGCATCTCGAACATGGCTGTGCTAGGCTTCGTCCAAACCTGCAACTCAATGTGCGCGTCGGCCATATTTGACACTGAACTGTAGAAATTAATTTTATTGAATTTTGTGTTCCGTGTGTGTTGTGTTAAAAATTAAGTTTTTGTGACGTTATGTACAAGGATACAAGACTTAATTTAATTCAAATGATTAAAATACGTTTAACAAATCACTAAAATATGGTGCAGCTGAAACTTTGCCAATATAGACTGCGCTGCGAGACAACAATTGATTACATAAGTTCGGATACGTACGATAGTCATGGACGTCATTTACCGGCAGTTATACTATAGCCAATGTGCCGTACATGTAGTGTTTGTTTAGGTTTTACATTTGATAACGTGACTTGAAACCAATGACATTTGTAATTTGTATGTTATGTTTTTGGAAAATACAAGCCCAAAACCTTTAAAATATGGTGTTAAATTTTTACGGCCACTGAAAATAAAGTTCGTTGTATTGAAAGGCTGGATACGTTTTTAATGTTAAAGTGAAATATTTTTTTCATTGTTTACATTGGGAATTTGAGCAGGAATATAAAATTGTACATTAATGTGAAAGATATGTTAATCTGAAGTACATTGTAACGGAATTTTACTGTATATGTATATGTCACTGTTCCAACTTATTCACATCAGTGATTACACACTACACACAGTAAATATGTAGTGATTAATAGCAAAGTTAACTTGCTTCTTACACTGTGAAGTTTAAACTATAAAGTCAAGAACTGTTTTGGAGACAGAGGAAATCATGAGGTTGCATGACAATTCTAGGTGGCTGAAATTAACATGTGGCTGGTGTAAGAAACTAAAAAATAATTTAGATGAAGGCATATTGTGGTTAAGCAATCATTTTGTGGCAAAAAAACTTCAGCACCTCCAGCTGGAAAGGCAAGTGTTGTAATAAATAGGGGCACAAAGCAGTGCTTCCCTCATGTTTACACCATTCCCTCTCCTCAAAGTCGTACTTGTTTCTATATTAGGCAGCATGGGGTAGTCAATCATGGTGGCAGAAATTTTTTTTAGAGGGTATGGTGACATTCCACTGCAGAAAAAAAAAGGGAATTAATAAAATAGGCTGCCAACAATCCACTTCCTGTAAATTAGAATAAAAAGACTGCCAGTCACACAAGTAGTTGTTCATTTTTACTTTTAAGGGCCAATAATTTACAGTGATACTACTGTCTGCACACCTTTCCATCGATATGTGTTGAAAGCCAGTGATTTCCAAACACGAGAGGTTTTCTTGAGATAACTCTGGCAACTTGTATAGCCACTTTCAAAGAGTACAGAGACGTGGACACAATTGCTCTTATATTTATGGCTATGTTCTGATGAAAAATCTGCCAGAGACACCTATGTATGTATTTTCCTGTGTATCTTATGCATATAATGCTCTTTCAGCAGTGTGTCTACAGAACTATAAAGATGGGCTTTTAGGCATTATGTAGAAGAGAAAGCAGAATGTGGAAGGGACGATTTAGTTTATTTGAGCTTAAATAAGTGGTAGTTGTCAAAAGGTGATGAAAGTGGAGAAAGGCAACATGTTTGTATTAGTTTTGATACTGGGATAGATTGACGGTGTTGCTTGGCTTTTCGACGAATGTGGGAGAGAAAGAAAGTTTCTACTATCACCTGGAGTGAGATGAATGAAGTTATGACTGTATTAACTGTGTAGAAGGGAAGGGGAGAGTCATCTGGATGTAATTTTTTTTGTTTGTCTGTGATATAGTAACAACTTGTGTTCTTAATTATCGTGTGTTTTTCACTAGCACAAAATGGAAGTATTAAGCAGCTGTGCAGCCAATTTCAAGTTAAAATGTATTGATTTAGCAGAAATAAATGATAATTTGTGGCAGACTGACAATTTTCCATAAGTGAAGCGCACGTGAATTGCTGCTGCACTTAACAATGCAATGCATGTTATCTTAACAAGAAAGAAACACTAATACTGGTTCAGCAATGTATGCCTACTGTTTATATTTTGTGAATAAACCTCCATTACATTTAGGTAATTAATATTTGGTTACGTTGTGCGTCTATCCGTTCCACAGAAAGTTAAATTATGTGCTGTGCCTAGGAATTTCCCACCACGCTTGAGTGTCTTGCCAACTCTCCTCGGCTGCTGTATAGAAATTATCTGCCAAGGCCACTCCAGCTCGCACACACACACGCTGTGCAACACATCACAGCTACCGGCTTATTACAGTGGTAGTCGGATAGTTGCTGTGCCACAGCATCTGTACATTAGATTAAAACACAGTTACCATTCCATTTCTTACAAAATGATTAAGGACTGCTAAAATGGTGAATAAAAATTGCCAATTTTTGTGTTTGAAAATGTTAACCACTGTGCAGAAATTTTATGTTAAAACTTAAATGCTGTGCAAAAATTTGTTTGAAGTGATGAACTATTTTTAAAGTAGTAAAATAGGTTTTTGTAAAGCTATCAAAGTTGTTACAATTAACCAGAGAGTTTTAATTTTACTTTGTTACTATTAATTTTGTTTTATTTTTATCATGTAGCCCTTGTACTTATTTAAATAAAGCAAACTAAATATATTTATTTTTTATGTTGCCAGATTTTATAATCTGTTATTAACATAGTTTTCTCCAAGTTTTTTCCTCAGTATTAAAGTTTTTTGTTAGTTTATTCAATCTCTTTCCATAGATGTAGAAATTAGAATTTGTATGTATGGCCCAATTCAGTTAATTTGTCTAGCGTACATACCTAAACACATGTTGGTATTTATTCTCAGATGAAATAGCCATTTTATTTGTGTTCCTACTCTTTGTGACACAGAGCAACTTTGTAATATCACTGTTGACACAAGGATCTGTCTGGCAATGTTTTCCGTTTATTTCCGTTATATGAAAATCAAAATTATAAACTCAACTTCCGCAAAACAAACATTTCATATAAACAAACATGTATTAACACTTGTTCAAAGAGATATGTATGGCAAGTAGGTAAATTTTGAACTTAAGCTGTCGTTCTGCTGGCATCTTTTCGCTATATCGAGCTCATGAAAAGCACTTGTCTATTGCCATGCATGAGTTGGTAGACTTCGAGTGCAAAATGTTATTAAAACTGTATGCTTGGAATAATACCATTAAAGAGAAATGATGATTAAACAAAACCAGAAGTATCTGAAGTTAAAACATACACATTTCAATGATTGTGCCTCAACTGATTAAAATTTTACCAAGGTGTCTGAATTCATATGAAACTAATTTTTAAAGAAAATGTGCCATAACTCACTAAAACTTATCATTATGCCAAATTTCGCTGTATTTTGCGAGTCACCAGTTAAAGGGGTCCTAGCAAATGACAAGACTGGTGAAGTTTTTTGCTGAAATGTAGTAAGAGTTCATAAAAAGTGCCCAAGAATATTCCTGGCAGTCTTATGCATTCTGTGTCTTGAACTGAAAATATTGTAACAAAAAGTGGATGAGAAATTCAGGTAAAATTGTATATCCAAATTTTTTCATTACCATGTAAATGTACTTGTGCCCTTTCAAATGTTGGCATGCCCAGACATAAGTAATGCATACTTGACATCCTCAACAAGTCCACATTGTGCTATGTATGTCAATTTTACTGTGTATTCACCCATGTTGGTTTATTCTTAACACTTTGCTTTAGGCTATGTGAAATGAACCAGCTTGTAAAAATGAGAATTGAGTATGGTAGAGTGGAGATTTTTTGACACAGTTTAGTTACAACAGTATTTACTGTAAGCTGTAGTTCCCTATTTTCGTAAATATGTACCTCACAATATTTTAATTAAAGTTCGGAAATATTTCAAGTGCAGCTTACCATTTTCTTGCCACTTTTTCGTTTTACTAATGAATGCAAAATGTTTACATAACTGTACCAGCAGATTATGTGTAGATGTATGCACATATGTGGGTTAGTGAGTTACACCAGATGCAGTGTTGTCAAGTCTCCCTTGATGAATGATGACTTGTGTTTGGTAAAATTCAGTGTCATTCATCAAAATATTTTAAAAATTGTTTGCTTCAGAAATATCATAGATTTTTAGTACCCTGAATTGTTGGGCCATCTACTGGCGAGAGTTCACTATGTTTAGTTGAGTGTTTTAAGTTTTTAGATGAGGAATGCGTTATTTAATGACTGTGTCTTACAAATTAGCTTGTCTTAGCACTGCATTGTTGATTAATAGCTCAGTCTGCTCTTAGAAATACATATAACATGTCATTAGCAGCTGGCCAGCAAACTGGATTAAGTCATTAGCAAATTCAGTTTCTCATTGGACATCTATTTTCAATGATTCGACACACGTGACATCAATTTTCAATGATTCCACAAATTAGTAGAATTTCAGTAAGTTTAAACGTACTAAGTAAAATAAAATGTCAAACTACTCTTCATTCTGTAACAACAAAGTGAATTAGCTTTTTGTGTTTACTTAACAGAAAATATTTTACAGCATGGCAACAAATGTAGTGTAAATTTACACACATAAACAATTTTTCTGAAGTAATAAAAGGAATTGGCTTCTCCTTTCTTATGTTATAATTTGTTCTACCTGCAGCATGAATTTCATAGTAGTTAGTGAATAACGTGTATCATACCTTAGAAAGGACAGAAGAAAAAATATATTTAATGAGTGGTAATTAGGCTGCAACATTGTGACTTGGAACTGAATCATTGGTGGCCTCAGTCAAGATTTCAGTGCTGAATACAGACTCCAGGAATTTACTATGTATACTCATGAGCTTACTAGCCTACTTTAATTTTTTCTGTGACAAAATAAAATAATAGTGGCAATGTTATACAAAAACGAAGTTTGACGCAGTATATGCTTAACTAAAATTATGTTAGGAAATTATCCTACATTTTGTGGAATTTTTTTGTCTATGAAAGTACATGGTTGAATGCTTTGTTATGCAGAGCGCGCACACACACACACACATGTATAATCTTGTGTTATTAAGAATTTGGGTCTCTTTTTAAAATATGTCATTCTTGAACTCAACTAAAGAACACGGCCTCAGTTTGGTGACAAGTTTCATGTAACAAAGTGGATATAAGAATGTTGGCTGTATGGAAGTGTGACAGTTAAATTTATAAACAAAAAAAAAGAACATGTTCGTGAGTTAAAGAAAATGTGTGTGTTGAACAGTTTTTGAAAGAGGGAGATTATAGGATCTGTTATATACTGTATGCAAGTCATAAATAATCATGAATGCATTTAACCTTATGTATTGGAATAAACCTAATTATAACATTTTATAATGGTTTGTTTTAATGAAAGTGAAATGTGTAACACCTACAATGAGTGTTATATTTTTTTGTAACAATCAGTTTTTTTTTATATTTAGCTATTTCATCTGTGGATTTTCCAATACTGTAAGGACTTAACTCATAGTTCATTATATTAAAATAAAAATTAAAAACAATTTCAGCATATGATAATTAAGGCAATATTTCATGTGTGTTCAATGGTTTAAATTGTTTAGGGAGAAAATTTGTATTGTTGTAAAAGTAATTTGGGTTTTGATCTGAGAGACTATTTTATACCTGAACAATTCCTTGCACAGAATTTGCTGTTAAAAGTACTGTATATGAGGCTTGGTCAAAATCAAGATGTACACTACTAATGATGCCCAAATATTTTTTTCAAATAGCTATAGTTGGTATGTTTATTACCTAGACATTACTGTTTTAATTTTTAGAAAATATATTTTCGTGAGTATTGTGTGCCCTGTGAAAATATGGCTTAGAAGCTTAGAAAAACTGATACACTGTGTGTTACTGCACTAATAAGAGAATAACGGGCAAGATGATGTACGAGGCAAGATGCTACACAGGGCAAGAGGATAGTGAGTTATATTAACTACAATTTTTCATGAACTTTGGTGGTATATGTATGGGTTTTTATAGTGTACTTATAATGTCAGTGTTGATTCTCACGGCTTCTGCTGATGCTTGCATGTGTTATGGGAAGTAATGTTTATCTGACACTCTCGTTATAATAATGTAGTGTTACAAAAAAATTTTTTTGCATAAAAATAATGTGTTGTATAAAATTTTCCAGACAAATTCAAAAATATGTGAAGATAACCTCTAGTCCCTCACTACTAGGCATATATTACATAGCTAACCAACCACAGTATACTATTTGAACGGCAGTGCAAGACAGTACACTTGTGTGCAGGTTAAGACAGTACATTCAAAATAAGGGGCAAGACAATAAACTTGATTGCAGGGAATCGTAATGATCAGTATTCTGCATCACTGTAGTCTTAAGTCACAGCCACTAGATGCATGTTTCTTTGAGCCTCTGAAGAACTGTTATAAAATTGAATAGTTACGAAACCTGGTAAATCTATTAAGATTGAGTCCAAAACTAGTTTTATTGCATGTTGCAATCTGTAATTATTCAGAAAACAATGTCTGGTTAAGGTCCAAATTGAATTTTCCCTTATTATATATGCTAAACAATAAATTTATGGGCCAACATTTATTAGAAAATTTAGCCCTGTCTAGGGGTTTACTTCATAATCCCACAGTGTTGCACAGTTTTATCTTAACATCTTGTATAGGTTACATTTAATTAGAGCTAAATCTTTGATATTTAAATATAATTTGCCATTCCTATTTATATTTTATTATTTGCACTATTTAGTGGTTTTGAGATGGAATATTACACTCAGGCAATGCCAGTTAGTTCAGCTTGTTTGGCTTAAAATTCATTAGTTGTATATAAATGAATTCAGAATAAATATTTAAATAAGTTTCACTAACATTGATTTGCACATTGTATACATTAAGCAGCAGATACTGGGCTTACATTGTGTTGTGTAAAGTGCATTTTATGAAATTCCTTAAATTTTTTTAATGTTTTGGCTCTTAACTCTGCTGCCTCCTCCCGAAATAAAATGCAGAGATTTTCAGTGTATTAGATTTTTTAGGTTGAGTTTAGGCAACCTGTCACATACACTGGCCAAAAGGGAAACAGCAGAGTGTTCTTTTTAAAAGACCCTATTCTCATAATTAAAATTCCCATGTGGGGTATTATATCTTAGTACTCTTAGACTATTTTTGTTTAGATTCTTACATTTCGAATTTAGACAATTTCATTGGTTCTTACTTGGTAGCCTTTAAAGTATTACTTTTTTTTTTTTTTTTTACATTTTGAACCTTTTGTTTATGTTTCCATGATTCTTCCCTTAAGTCATTATAATTGTGTTGCTTACAGATGTTCGTATTTTCGCTGTAAATGCGCGTGTTATGGCCACTTTCATGCTTTCTGAAATTTGTTTAATGTATGTGACTGTGCTAAAAATGTGTGCAATGAATTGTATCCTAATTTTCAAAACTCATAATTCCTTTCAGAAATGAATTACATTACATGTGCATTGTGTAAATGCAAGTAAACTCCAGTCATCTGTCGAATTCCTCAAAACCACTTATGTTCTGGAAAGAATTTCATTTGACTGCTGCAATTTTGTTTCCATGTTATCATCTTAACAGCCCAGCTATTTTAGTTTTTAACCTTGAAAAAATAATGTCAATCTTAAAATTGGTAGACATGTTCATTTTATTGTGTTTAGCAACATACTAAACATTCTAAAGCAACATACTAAACATTCTAAGACCATAAATGTCGGCTTCATGCTTTTTTGGTGCAATATTGGCATAATAAACAATTACCAAATGATTTTTTTTTTAAATTAGAAAATAAATATTGACAGTCCTAAAGTTATTAAGACATATGTAGCGGTCAACTTGAACGATTTGCCCATACACTGTGCATATTAATGTGTTATTGTACTATTGTACAGCAGCGTGATCTATTTGTACAATTTTGAGCCTTTGAATGCAACTGGCAAGCTGTTGCAATGGAATTTTCTGTGAACGTCTAGGAAGATAGTGCAAACAAGAATAGACATTTTCAATTTTGATTGTTGTTAAGAGTAGTTGAAACTGTGCCCGAAAGTTGCATTAGCTAGCCATTGTGACTTTTGTCTTCAATAGCTATATTGCAAAATAGGTGGTATTCAAAATTTTAATTGAACTTGGGATTTTAAAAATAACCATATTTTGAGTACAGTAGCATAAATATTTTTGAACTTATGCTGGTTCTAGTGTTCTCCTCCGAGATACTGCAGAGTTCCTACAAAGTGAAACGGGAAATGAAAAATCTCCTGTGCTGTGCTAAGCATATCTGCTTCCAGTGCTATGCTGAGGTGCTGAGTTAGCTGACATAAGTGATTGTATTAAAGTTTATGTTATTGTTAAAAAGTGTTTTATGTTGTTGCAGAATGTCTGATGGAACGAAAAAGAAATCTTATAATCAAGTATTTTTAGGAAGTTACAAAACAGAATTTCCATGGTGTACCCGTTCGAGGAAAGGTAATAATTTAGGGTTATGTTTACTTTGTGTCAGTGGTATTAATGTTTCTTATGGAGGTAAGCACGATATGAAAGCCTGTGAAGGCACTCCGAAACACAAATGAAGTGCCGAGTGTGATGAGAAGACAAGCAAGAATAATTAGTTTTTCAGCAAAGTGAACAGTGGCGATTTTAGTGCTACACATGTTGAGTGTTACTTCACATCATTTATAGTTGAACACAAATTGCCAGTCTCGGTAGCAGGTCACAGGTTTCCTTTATGTAGGAAGATGTTTCTTAAGATTAGGAAGCAAAAATATATGGCTATGGCTGCATGAAAACCACAGCAATAATTGGTGAATTGGCAATGAGACAACAAACTAGTTTAATTGGAATATTGCAGAAAATAATATTTTCTATTGCAACCGACAAAAATAATTATGACTCTAGAATTTATTGATTTGTAATCTACTACAGCAAGAAAGACCAGTTACAAATTGTGTTGCATTGGGTTAGGACACTACATCTGTAATGGTAGGATGTATAAATACTGTTGCAGCTGTATTTAAATAGCAACATGAAAGTCTTATTGTGCTCAGTTGTGTATGCATTTACAGCAGTTAGCTGCAGAAAAAGGGTTGACAGGACTTTGTGTAACTGTAGAACAATTTCTTGTGGACATTTTCTACTACCTTGAGAAAAGTGTGAAATGAACAGATAGGCTCGGAGAACTTCAACTACTGTATAATGACAAAACAAGGAAGATACTGAAGCATGAGTACACTTGATGACTCTCTCTTGGTATATGCAGTAGGAGACTAATGGATTTGTGTGTATACCGTTAGTTAGATTTTATAAGGAAGAAATGGAAATCAAGCTGCCATCACCTTCCACTTCATTAAGTTTGTTAGAAATTCCTGAACTGTTACGATCCAAACTTGCTGACAAGCCACCATCTGCAAGTTCAAGGCAATAAATTGCCACAGTACATCATCATCTGAAACCTAAATTAGACAGCCACTTAAAGAGATCATCAGTTTCAGAAGAGTCCTCTTCCAATTGAAACAAAACCAATACCTGTCTGTTCTACTGAAAAGACTGTGCAGGTGTTGTCACGTCAGGAGTGAGTGTTTATGTTTTTGACTGCAGACATAAACAAAGCTATTTCCTATTTTTTGTTACACATTATACTAGTGATCAATAAGGCTAATGTTTTGCAGCCAAAAGCTCCATATATACATGTACTGAAGAACATCTTGCTTGATGTTATCAAGGAATTGCTTTTTAAATTTGTGAAACCTTCAGTAATTAAGGCATTGCCTGTTCGTGATATCAAGTACAGAGTTGCAGCAAACCAGAAACCTTGTGGTGTGAACTGGTGCAACCAAATTAGTGAATGAATTTAAACCTGCAGACAAAATCAAGTTCTATGAATTAGTGAGAAATTTTTTAAAATTATGTTTTGACTACATAAGTCTTAAATTTCCCTTGGGTAATGATGTATTGACGAATGCGGAAGTAGCAGATTTTAAAAATATTGAAAGTGCATCGTTTTTGTATGTAAAATTGTTGTGGATGGATTTTCTTCAGCACTCCTCAGGAAGGAAAATTAAACAATTGAAGAATCACTAGGCTGACTTCAAGAACAGTTCTGTTTCCTGCAGGTTAATGCGATCTTTCAGATGATTCTGCAGGAAGTGTAGACAGTCAGTGGTCAGCAATAGGCAAAATTGACGGCAGTCGTGGTAGTCAATTGCATATACCAAGTTATCAAAATTAGTAATACCCCATAGCAATTTGGAATGTGAAAGGTATTCAGCTCTGTAAAATAATTGCAAACTCTTGGCTAAATCTAGTGGTTGAAGTGCTATGAACAAGATTTTGATGTCAATTTCCTGCAAGCTGTAAAATCTGCTACTAGTTCTTCATTGCAGAAGTAACACTTGTACAATGAGAAGGCTGTAAATACATACATTTTTGGATATTGTATATTTAAGGAAGAAAACTTGATTTAGTAAGGTTAGTAACTGTAGCTGAATTCTAAATTAGATCAAAGTGTTGGGGATATTTTGTACATTTGTTACCCATTGTATGATGAAAAAATATTGATGACTATGAGTTGTACTATTTAAGTATTTTGCATGAAAATGAGGTGTGTAAAACTGAATTGTCTTTTTTGCCTCATATGTTTTAACTAAGAAAAAATAACCTGCAGTGTATGATTGTACTATTTATCATTCTGAAGAGTTGGCAACTATGACATATTATGTTAAATGTGTTAAGAACAAAAGCTCTGGCTTCATAGGGTGGAACAATTACCCTGTAAATTACTTTCGATAATTTAAAATAAAATTTAAAGCTGAAAATTAGTAAAATGATTATTTAGTGTGCTTAACAAAATACTAAATGTGTTAAGTTCACATATGTTGTATTTTTTCTGTGCAAGTGTATAGCCAAAAAAAAACTTGGTTTTTAACTTTAATTTAAAAATAATAATTCCAATTTATTAATTAGTAGACACATTCTCTACTGTGCTAAACCACTTACAACAAGTTGTAAGATTAAAAGTCGGCCTCATTGTGATAGGAGCTGTGTTTACGATCAGGATGTCAGCATCTACCTCTGCTGGCCTCACTTCCAGTCCTTTTGCCTCAAAAGTGATGAGTCTAATTTTGTTCTGTATGTTGGCCAGGTTATCAGCTTGAGCAACAGACAGTGCCGTTGCAGTTGAAAACCATATTGACAGATGATTTGTTTGCAGTGCAACATCTCTGCTCTTCAGCTTTGGTTAACAAGGCCCGTCTGTGTCCATCAATACTATACATCTTCCCCTCAAATTACTACCTTTTACAATGGAAAAATAATATTTTTCTTGAAAGCTTCACATTGGAGAAATTTCAGCCTCTAATTATCTTCATTGCATCACAGCTTATTTTTTGATTGCCAACATTCTCCGAGAAGAGAGACTGAACTCTACCCAGGGAGAGTGAGCTGATAGCCAGGCCAGAAGCTGTGCTAGGTATTTTGCATCTACAGACCTACGCTAGTCTCTGAGTTCAACATGTTGCTCTGTTGATGATTTAAGAGGTGCATCTGGGACTGTTTGATAGTCATATATATGAAGTGCAGAACCTTTAAGTCACTGGTAGGTACATCATATAGTGAAGTGTCCATCATCCACAAAAATTGAAAACTTTTCTGGGCCCATGAGGGATGGAAAGTTTTGCCAACTTAACGTTTTTTTTTTTTACATTTAGTACATTGGCCATTGAACTGCATATAATGACGCCAGCATTAGTATATTTAGGACTTTTAGTATGTTGTTAAGAATGCTTAAATATTGCATTTTTATCATTTTTAGCAATTTTCAGCTTTATGAAGTTTTATAATGTTAAAATGTGAACAAGGTGATTTGGAGTTATACCCTAGCTGCGAGAAAAATACCCCATGAAAACTGCATTTTTATACTTGAAACATTTAGAATTAAATCTAACATGCAAAATAAAACATGTCTACTAACTTTTGATCTGTCAGTATTTGTTTTGCTTGTTAAAAATAAAATTTAACCTGATTGATAGCTACTGTAAAATGGGGTGATTAGGACCTAAAGATTCAAAACAAAATTTTTATCAGTGCAAAATTTACTGTAGAACTTAGTTTTCTTTGACAGGTGAATTAATGCTGTTTACTAAAAGTTTTATTGGAATGTAACTTTTAAAAAGAATAGTTGTTAGCTGTTAATATATTCAAAATTGTTATTCTATTCACTCCACTGTGATCCTATTCACCCAATTTTACATATGTCCTTATTTCACCAAATAAACTTGATGCCAACAGTTTTCGTCTTATGATTTTAAGTATGTTGTTAAGTAAACTAAATAGAACATTTCTACCAAGTTAAAGATATACATTATTCTTTTCTGAGTTTTGGTAATTTTTTTGCCTAAAATGACTAGGCTATAGTATTACCTCCGCAGGAGAATAACTCCAGTCTAGTGTATTAGGCCTTTATAGTTAAATGAAATTATAATCAAGCAGAAAACTGACATTAATTGTGAAGAGAACAGTAAAAATCTACGTTTAACTGGTGTGCATGAATTTATGTAAAAATTACTTTTCTTAGTTAAGCCTTTCAATATTTTAATTTAACTGCTACAACTATGGTACACTCTAATAAAATTTTCAGTTGATTAGTTCATACATAATGCGCAAAGAAGCTGAAAGAAATATGCCCTCATAAGTTTTTCACAACTAGTGCCCCTAAACATCGTACTACTACAAACAAGTGTGCAACAGATTACAATTTTTTTCAGGATGTCATCACAACAATTTATATGCCTGTGTTATGAATGGCAGTGGGCATGGGATATTTGATGATTTAGGTTGGTAACAACAACAGAGAAACAGCAAAACAAGCAGGCAAGCTGCCAATTTATAAGCAGCTGCCTTTAAAGTGGTTTACATAACAGTTGGCGACGAGGTTAAAGGATATTTACAATCCCATGAGCAAAAAATAAAGTTCTAATAGGAGTAATATATGGCCATGTCCAAACTCATAAGTGTACTCACTCTCACTGTAACTCTCCCTCTCGCTCATTTTATTCAAATTTGGACATCCACTCTCACATTATGAACTCGGCACACTGCATTCTATCAGCTGGAATTATAAATAACTTATGCAAATAAATAATTTATATTGTAAACAAATTAATTAGATGTGTCTTAAAACTGAATAAATACACAACATTGAATAGCACTACTGCTGTTGAATCACACAATTTATTGATGGCAAGGAGGACATTTAAAAATGCTCAAAAACAATGTATGTTCTAAAATATATCATTGTATGTGGCATCAATATTTTTCTGTATGTTTCATGTTTTCGAATCTAATTTATTTTATTTAATTTCCGATATCTTTTACTTAAATTCCACAAGGTTTCTGTAAATTTTTTATAAGTTTGTCACATTTGTGACTGTAAAGTTTACACATTACAGTCCACGACAATAAACAGGATGAGAAATCAAAATTTTGTAGTTATTAAAATTTATTTAATGCAGGTTACTGTTCTTATCTGCTTTGAAGTATTTTTTAAATATGAGAATGGAGGGTTAACAATAATGGACGAGTAAAAATAATTCTCAGTATTGCACAAATAGGTTGGGTTAATTTTAATACAATATGGCTGCCACAGAGGGTGAGAGAGTGAACAGCGAGTGAACATCGTCACTCACTGCCTTTTGCCCACACTCCCTCGAATTTGGACAGTATCTGATGTTGAAAGGGTGTGAGAGAGCACTCTTTCTGCCAATGTTGACACTGCCTATGTGTTTGTGTCAGGGAAAGATTCATGAAACTTGTATTGTGAACAGGTAGCAGTTTTTGTACATCATAATGTCAGTGAGGTCAAAAAGGCAGTGTTTTAAACAGTGTGTGGTACAGAACTGTATGGGTTGGTGACTTAACTGCTGTCATCACCGTTGACTGTGTCTATATATTTGAAAAATGTATTCACAAAATTAACAAATCACTTCCACCTGAAGCCAAGTGAATTACTGATACCTTCAGATTTCTGGAGCATGGCCAGAAAGAAGGGAAACTATTCCGTTGTAAATTGCAGATCTGCAAAAGCAAAGTACAGACTGAAATTTTCCAGACGTGGACCAAATGATATGTGACTGTCTGGTTTCTGGTGGTGTGAGGACAAATCTGTATGACAGGCTCTCCTCGTTAGGAATAAGCTGACTCTGAAAGAGGAATTTTAGGAATATGTTAGTACACAATGTATGTTGTGTATTATGTGAGATCAAGCACCTAGAAAGCCATGACGAATGGAATTTATGCTGAGTGGACAACCGATTGCCACAGAGGTTGACAAAGGAACAGATTGTTATGTTATCAGCAGGCAAACTTTCAAGTTCTTGCTGCCAAATGAGCCTTAATTAACAAAGGTCACATCTTTTGTGCACATGATCTAATGAATTTTTAAAAGGTTTGGCGATCATGAAAATGGTAGTATAGCTTAAGGAGTAAGAGTCAGTAATGTTTGGGTTGGTAGTTATATAAGGACATTGAGCCAAATTTGTTGGAGGTTAACTGGTTTGTGTCAAATGAAATTAAATTTGTGGGGTTTATGATGAATTGAGTACTTGTGAGGATTGATTACTAGTGAATTGCCTGTGATGTTTTTAGTATATAAGCTTGTAAAATATGTGTATGACAGCAGGTTACGTTTGAATTTCCACGACACTCTTTAACACTGGTTAGTATGAGCCAGGTACAATAATTTACGCTATGAGTCAATGTCAGTCAGATAATGGTGACTTTTTTGCAATTATGTATGTATGAACCAGTGGATTTTTCAAACTGGACAACACCAGTTATACTCATATTGAAGAATATTGGGACAATTTGGGTATGTGGGAACTATAAGCGTACAGTGATGAATGTATGTGCCACTTGTGTGTATCCCATGCCCACTGTTATCAAGGCATTAGCAGTACTGGAGGGAATGTATCTCTTCTCAAAGCTAGGTTTGGAGGAAGCATTCTTGTTGGTAATAATTTATTATATTGGGAGTAAGAGCTGTATTGGTCCACGACCTAGGTAACTGTATGAATGCCCTTCTACCATTAGCGTCTAGGACCTCTCCAAAGCAGAAGCAGATTGGGGCACAAATGGACAAAGAGACTGGCTGACATATTTTCATATTACAAAATAAATAATTGAATAATATACAGTTTAGAATTTATTGTATTATAAGCCGCCTTATGGCTTCTCCTTCTCAAGTAGTCCATTCCACATAAAATATTACTCTGTTGTGTTGTAATCTGATGTTAGGGTTTTATGATTTTGAACTAAAAAAACAGGCCAGGATACCAGATACAGCGTTTAGGTGATCTTAGCATACTGCCACTTCAGTCACGTAAGTTCCAAGTAACAGGACCAAGTGAAATCCTTACGCTGGATTAATTAAAATAGATATTTGTGCACCAGGGGAAAATATCAGCAGAAAATGGAATGGACTACAAACAGTGCAAGGTTTTGAAGTATACACCAAGTGGATGGCTAGATGAAGTGACGGAGCTGTCTGTACACAAAGAGTGTTACTTTTGAAACATTGATAAAGTTATCCACCTTAGGTAAAAATAGTTACCTGGTCAAGACTTGTTAGGTGGGTGGTTCACCTCATTTTTCAATGTATATTTTTTTATTTTCATATTTCTACCAGATGTTTTTTTCTTATTTTATATATGAACTGTGACCAAATCTTCCTCTTAGGAAGTTTGTGTATCTCTCATAGTTTTTGCGTAATGAGTCGTAAACGTCAAAATTTGCACTTTAGGGTTTTATGCACGTCACTAAAACCACTTGACACACCAAACCGAAATAATTCACAGAGTATAACAATGTTGTAGGCTATGACCTGACACATATAAAAACAAAAATAATATTCTTTTTTGTTTGTATATGTGTCAAGTCATAGGCTACTACATTGTTATATACTGTGAATTTTTTCGGTTTGGTGTGTCAGTAGGTTTTAATGGCATGCATAAAACCATAAAGTGCAAATTTTCGTGTTTACGACTCATTATGCAAAAACTATGAGAGATACACAAATTTCCTTAGAGGAAGATTTAGTCACAATTTGTGTCTAAAATAAGGAAAAAAAATATCTGGTAGAAATGACATTGAAAATTGAGGTGAACCGCGTCCTTAAGCTTTGTTCTGTTTTACACACACATTTTGACGGACCATTTTAAGGAACAAGTTTTATGGTCGTTCTGGGTGTCTATTTAAAATTAACAGGCAGGTTGGGAGTATATGGCAGCCTCAGCAGTAGTTCAAGAGCTACAATAAATATTCAGTTGTCATGAGTTGCCAGACATTGCTGTAACAGATAAGATAGCATTTAGATTGTAAATATCATGGTTTTTAAATAAAGTATCAGGCGAACTTCATTAGCACAAATGTTGTTGGCTTGGCCAAGAAAAAAAATAAAAAGAACACCTGGCGAACTTGTGCAAATTTCATGGTGCGACCGTTACAGTCATTTCTGACAAATAGCCATCCAGGGACTAAAAGAGGAAAATACTAGGTAATACGTGTTGAATATGCAGTGGTGGCAAATTTTCATTACTTCAGAATAGATGAAGCAGTATAGCTGTGAAACTATGCGAGCAGCTCCAAATGGTTACAAGTGTTTGGATCATCGGAGAGGAAGGTCTCCTGATGTATTGAGTCAGGAATGGTTGTACATAAGGCATGTAGCTCAGTTACCTTAAATGTATAAATTTCAAGGAAATTCCAAAATGCTGCAGATACTGAGGCTGTCACAGCAGTTTGGGTCCAGGTTCACATCAGCAATGAAGCGTTGTCATGTACAGCAGCAGTAGAGAACAAAATCAGCAAAACTAAAAGTGAACCTTGTTTGAGAACAACCAGCCACATCTCGGGAGGCATCCACCATTTTCAGCAGGAGCAGCTGTGGTGCTCTTACCATCGGTAGCTAGCAAGAAATCAGGAAATTGTAACAGCTTTGTGGTTTCAAGAGAATTTCCATTTTGAGGTTACCAGCTCATGGTTGTCTCCAAGACAAGATGGTGATGTGCCACCAAAGAAATTAGGATACTGTGACAAATTAAAGAGGGTGAAGTGTTATGTATGGTAATGGGTGTTGATTATTTTATGGGTCAAGTTGATACCATGAACAAAGCAATATTGAAGCCAGCAGGAAGCTGCTGGCTGCAGGGTAGCCACCATGTCAGTGTGCTGTACAGTTAACAATGTTTGCTTATTTAAACAGCTTTAAGATTCATTAAAATGTAGTTGTCAGTGTCAGTTGAGTTTTGCATGATATTTCATGATTATAATCACGAAATTATTTTCATTGGTATCAATAATTTCTTATGTGCCACATATTAAGAATGTGAAGTATTTCTGTACGTTTTTTTAGCTTACTTTCATTTATAAACTAAAACATTTATATACCACAATTGAAATGGATGTCAGAATTAATGTTACATCACTATTTGTCCCCAAATTCAAATAAGAATAATATCAGGACCTATCTCAAAATTTTCGGACAGAGAACACTTATCATTGGAGTCGGAAATTATGTCACAATACATTAAGTAAACTGTCTGTGAGGTGTATAGATTTTTGGAAGTATAGACTTGTAGGTAAACATGGAAACCAGCAAACTAAATGGAAATAGCTTAGCATGGTCTATGATCTAATTTTCAGAAGAAGAAAAAAAATTAATGGAATTAAATTTTTCTTTGAATATTTTATTATGTTAGTCAAAAGATGATATAGTACATCCCAAATTAATTTTTCGAGAAAAATTAAAACAATGTTGAATTCCAAGCATCAGGCACATTTCTTTAAGTAGTAATTGATGAAATATGTAATAATTTGCCAAGTTTAATATCAAGTAGTTAAAATAATGATTCAAAGACAAATATTTTTATTCTTACCAGAGTTTGTTTTAGTTAACACTGCTTTAATTTAAGTTATTTTGTGTCTGATATCTGCTTCCTTATTGCTTGAGCTAGCACATTATCACAAATACTGGCTTGTAAAGTGATACAAAACTTTCTATATTTTTAGATGCTTGTTCTTTTAAAGTAGTGTGGTTCTGTATTGCAATAACCAGGCACTTTAATTTTTTATAGAATTCTGATTTGCATACTTGATACTGTACACCCAGAGGTTTTAATTTTTCAGTTATGAACTCATGAAATTCAATGAATGTAGTGCTCTGACACTTATGGTTTGTGAATATTCAATGCTGAACAATTTTTATACATTTATTGTACATTTAATTTGGTGTCTTTTGTACAGTATAGAAAATAAATGTTGACACTGATTCTGAAATTAATAGTTTAAAAATTAATAAACTTTTCTACAAAATGTTCTGACTGCTTTGATCTAGCACCAATAATAATAGGTAGTTTTGTGAAAGTTGTTAACTAAATTTTTAATTCAAAACTATTTTATGTTGATGTACATAATCAGCTGTCATTTGTACATGTATGTATTTTCTATCAGTAGTCATACAATATTGGCAAAGAACAAAAATGTATCATAATTTCTACTGTGGTGAATGTCTGATTGTATTTAAAGCCGTAGCATATTTGATCTATTTCAAATTTTTTACAGAGGTATCTAGTATTAATATTGCTAGTGTGTATATTTACTGATATACCAAAGATTAAACATCTTGCATTTTTAATGCATGATTTATTTATGTTACAGTATAAGAGTATTCACATAATAGTTCAAAGTGATTGTTACTAGTTGATACAAACTTAATTTGATACTTCGTGATAGTGAAACTTAATAGTATAAGAAATTTTTTAACATAAATTGCTATGCAGGGGTCCCCACAGGAGGAATGAGAAAAAATATTTGGAAAGTTAGTATAAGGCCGGATTTACACATTGGCCCAAAAGATTGGGACAATCGTGGAAGGAAGAAATGCCAATCACCAAGAAATGCCAGTCGCTATTTACACAGTGGTCCAATTCGTTTTTAACCAGTCATACAGCCTATTTAAATTTCATGATAATTGAGGGTCTAGTGTATTTGGAAATTTCTGCAACTAAATTCATACTCTTTGTATATGTGCAGAATAATGTTCACTGATCCATTTCAACACTTCGTATGACAGTATTTTCCTCTCAAACTACAAAAAAATATAAAATCACAACACCAATGCGTAAACACAGACCAAGTTAATGCCAATGCATGTGCTAATCCCTTTGATGATTGTACCAAAAACTGACAATGAATGGTAAAGCTTCCAACACATGGCCAACATTCCACAATCGGCCAAGCACCATTTACACACTGGTCAGTTCCTTCCAAGGTCGGGTGTTGGGCCAATGTGTAAAGCTGACCTTACATATGATGCATCAGCACAGCACAATGCTTTGTACTGGCTCTTATAGCTTATAATGTGAAAGTACTCCTTTTAAGCTTGAATTATTCAAAGGGAGCTTGAAAAACTTAAATTTAATAATATAAAAGTAACAGTTAATACCACTGAGTTCAATTTAGTACAGGATGAGGCTTGCTTGTAGTTGTAATTTTAGAAAACGACAGCTAAAAAGGGGATGGTTGCATCATAAGGTTTGTGGGGTTGAGTTTGGGAGGTGAGGGAACACACCTATATTATGAACAAAAAGTTTGTTAAGTATTACGTACCTAGGATTATTTTCTGTCGAACTAAATTATTCCGCACACTATTAAATATGATATAATTTGTTAGTTACGTAATTAAAAAAGATTTAAATACTAAGCCAACCACTATCAATTAAGTACATTTCAAGGATTTTAATTTTTAATAGCTTTATAATCTTTTAGCAACAAACATATGTTTACATAAAGGGCGTGATATTTGACACTACTGACAAAATTACTGTAGTCTAGTGGAACATATTTTTTTTATTATTTGTTTCTCTTGACTATTTTGGCTTTATTATTTCTGTACAACACTGATAACATATCAGTGCTAACTTTTGTATATTAAAAAGTATTATATGTTCTAATATTTGTGTACTTTTTATTCATTCTGCTCTTTAAGTGCTGGGTAGCACTTAGAATGAAGAAAGTATTGGGAAGGAACTTACGTGCTGTTGCGGAAAGTGGCTGACATCTGGTGGTGAATTTGAGAAGTATTAACACGGCATCAATTAAAGTTTTGCTGTTTATGGCAATGTGGAAGCTCAGATGTATTTTACAGTTTTATTGCGCAGAAAACAAGTAATTTATAAAATGTTCTGCATTTGCAGATATTAAAAATTGCTTGAAATTTCACAGTTGCCTCATTAATTTAGGTTATAAAATTATGAAAACATTATTTTTCTCGTGACAGTCACAGTTATTTTGTGCTGGGTAGCAAAAACTTGAAAGATTGGGTTCATGTGTTTGAAATATGACAAAATGAAAAAAAATTAATGCAAATTTACATGTATGTAAACTAAAAATTAAGAATTCTTTACTATGAATTTGCATTATTACCAAGTTGTACGTATCCATTGTATACAGTCTGTCACATACAAACAGAATTTATCCAATGTAACAAATATAAACATTTGAATAGTGACATTTTCTATTATTTAGTTTGCAACTGTCAGTGCAAATATTTCAAATAAATTTATTTAAATTAAATTTAGATACTTGTAAGGACTATGTGAGAAATATAAATGTAAAGTAACATTTGATAGCTGAAACAAAATGAGTCTAGTAGTATTATTATACAAAAATTTGTTGTATTTTCATTGTATGCATTTTAAATATTTTATAATAGTAATACTATCTACTGTCGAAATTTTAAACTGCTGTAACTTTACTGCATTCAGAATTTAGGTATTAGCTGAAATTTCTTAATTTCGCAAACATTCCACATTTTGGCTTTTTCGACATGTTTAATTAAACTCGTTTGGTGATTGTCAACATATATTTATGTAGTAGATCCAGCTATTAGCAATTCTATTTATAACGTCAGGGAGAAAGGCAGATAAATAGAACATCTTATTCTCGAATATGACATTTCCATCCAGAAATACAATTCTTCATCAATTTATGTTTTTAACTGCCAAACCTTCAGTAAATAGTCAGCGAATATTCTCTACACAATCAATACTTTCATACATTTCTATTGGTGGCTGACCACATACTTTAATTTCACCCGGTTGGCAAAAAAAGAAAAATCTTAAGTACAAACACAAACATAACAAATGCCCAAGTAGCTTTGTTGGTGCCGTCTTTGCCCTCCATTTTGTCTTATTCAGTGCTGCACTCTGGAGGAAGTGATACAATGAATAAAGTTCATTTTAGGGAACCATGCTGCATTTGCCTGGAGTGATTAAAAAATATCTGGGGCCCTATGCTCGAGTTTTCATACTATATGAACCGCCCGCGTGCCTTCTCTAAATGCGCAGTTGGTATGCACGAACACATCTGGTGCTCACATGTATGAAGTTTGTATTAAACACCTACTTAAAGGTGGCAGGAGGTCAAATTGGGGCTTTTTCATACAAGATGCTGAAAAAACAGACGCTATGGAGCAGATTTAATCAAGTGTATAGGTTCTCGACAACATAAAAATAGAAACTTGTAACTAATAAGATTTAAGTATTGGGATTCATAACTTTAACAAGCGTATGTTTGAACTAATTTCTTACACATGTAGAACCGTAATTAATATTGTTTTTACTAATTCCAAACTAGTAATTTTAAAATTAAGACAATATAATTATTTATTTAAAGCCATTAACATTGCATATTATAAGGCATAATTTTTTTTTGTGATTGACTTAAAATGAAGACATCACGATAAATAAGAGAAATTGCATTATTAAAGAGCGTGATTCATCGCTGGAATAGTTACAGTGTGCTAGGTTCCATTGCAGTATCTACATGCCAAGTTTTTTTGTGTAATTCATGTGTTCGTTATTTGTCTGTGAACCATTAAAATGGTGTAAAAGAAAATTTTAATAGCTACTTTTGAATCATGTAAGGCCGAACAAGCAACAATGTTTTGGAAAATAGTGAAGTACCAGACATTTTTGTTATTTTCCACTTTCTTTGTTTATTATGTACTAACTCTTGAATCTGGTTCTAATAATATTTTATAGTTATCACTAATGTTATGCAAAAAATTACTATACTGGATAGTTTAATTGAGTAAAATATTGAGACAAATAGTTTTATTTGTTAATTGTACATATTTAACCTCTTCCATGAAATTTAACAAAAATTTGCCTTAAATTACATTATTTAGACTACATGAAATTATTGTGTGTAATCATTACCATAAGTACATTTAGTACAGGTAAATATTATGTAACTGAAGCTTTAGATTGTTAAAGCCTTTGTTTTGTTAGCCTTAATCATAAAGGTTGCTTGGTTTTGTTATTCAACCCATCTTACAGGAATATGTAACTTTTTGTGTTCAAATATATCTTATCTACTTTAAAAATTACACTTCATTTTAAGAAAATATGTTGTTAATTAGTGTAACTTACTGAAAATGCGTAGCTAAATATTGTGAAGCATTGATTATTAGTTTCAGGTGCTACATTTGCTCCTTTGGTTGTTTCATCACTAAAAATGGAAAATAAAGAATAGTTTCAATGAACTCAGACAGAAAAGTATGTAAAATAAATTCATGTTTCCTAGAGTTCTTTTTGTAACATTAACTTCTACATGTATTTATTGAAATTAAAAAATTTTCACCTCCATGACATTCCGTACCTAATAACTTTTGCCAGTAAAGATGCATATTACTGTTCCACTACTTACACCACACAAAAAATGCATGGTATTTACTGTCATGATAAGCAGATTTTGTATTTTTTTAATTCCTACAGAATTTCATTTTTAGTTCAGTTAAGTTAGTAACATTGAGATAGTTTCTGCAAATATTAAGATTTTTTGATAAAGCTGATGAACAGTTTGAAGGTCCTAGTCGTCTCAAAAACTCATATTTTGTAGGTCGAGTTATAGATTTGAATATCTGTTATCTTATTGACCTATGGTGATCACGTCACACACTTATTTTGTATATGAGGTCAAGATAGTGAAGTATACTGGTTTTCAAATATGCCAGTTAGTATGTGAGTCTGACCATTCGAAGTAGCTTGTATATGAATGCTAGAGCTGCATTGAACAACATAGGCCCCTGGTAGACAGAAATCAAGATGTATGAACTACGAAACACACCCATACAATCACTAATGTGAGTCCAGTTTTTTATCACTACTACAACTCACTTAGAATACAGTGATGGGTGCCACTGCATGAGCATAAAATTATTAGGATATTTGTATTACTTCTCTCGTGCTGGTTTTCCCATTAATTACAATGGTCATATTTAAGTTTTTTAATGGTTTGAAAAATACTAAACCAGATAAAATAAGTTATTAATGTGCACATGATTACACACAGAAAAATTAATTTGGCAAAACAAAGCTGAAAATTTATTTTTTATAATATGTACCACCACTGTGGCATTTGTACTTGGGCCATGATCCAAATAGCACAAATATTTGTATTAGTGCACTCTCACTCAAAAGTAACTTCTAGAGAGTGTTGTTTAGTAATGCAGAGTGTGCAAGTATGAGTGCGAGCACACAGGTAATGGTAGCGATTGTTTGTAAATGCACACTTTACATGTATTTCATGGAACATTGTAGACATATTATTTATTTATTTCAGCTCCCTAATTTTCAAATAGTTATAATATTTTAGAACAAGACACTGAATGAATGATACCAGTGGTTATAATGTTGACAGTAGAGTGTAAGTGTATACACATTCCAAAATTATTTGTAGGAATTCTGTTGGGAGAGAGTGTGAACGCTAATGTGGAGTATTTGGAACACAGCGTTAGTACCGTAAAACAGGATGAATAGGATCACTGAGGTGAATAGGATCAAAAGATTTAGAACGAAGTTATCAGTTAAATATTTGCTGTAGAAACATTTTTTTTCTTGACATGCAAATTAATGCTGCTGACAGATAGTTTGATTGGAACGCAACTTTTAAAAAGAAACATTGTTGGCGAGAAATTTGTTTCAAATTTTGATCCTATTTGCCCTACGGTAATCCTATTCACCTTGTTTTACAGTACCTCAGTGATCGGCTTGAACAAATTTATGATTTGCTATGACAAACATTAAACAAATAAACTTAACTGTGATGGATATCAGTGTATGAAAGTTGCTTTATGTAATTAATTTAAAAACTAAAGTAGGTACTTTTATTTTCAATATCAATTAATTTATTATTTTTGGTAGTTAAATAATTCCATTTGTTTCAGTTTTAGTGCTATACCGGCAGGACTTGTTCTTTCACATATCTCTGGGTGCACAATATAAATTTATTTTTTTATTTTCAGTGCTATAGACACTGTTGTTCACATTTATATTTCTAGCTTCACAATAATGATTCTAGAATTTTATTTTATCTAACATATCATATATGAACTATATTATATAGTCAGCATTTAGTTTTTGTAATAATAAACTTGCTTGTAATAACTGTAGTATAAGTAGTGCAACATTGTTTAAATGACATAACTCTTAGTCAGTATACACACCTGTTGTATTTACTGTTTCCCCTTTTGTAAATTTTTCTTAAATGAGAATGTTTGAGGAAATACATGTTTTTACAGATTTCCTGTAAAATGCATTTGAAGTTGAATCATTTCTTCAATGGTTGTATATTTTTTATATTGTACTACTATAGTTTAATGTTACAATGTGTGCTTGTATGTAAATGTGGATGTTTATAAAACTAAACTGTATATTATAGTTATAAGAAATTAAATATAGCATGCTAAAATGTCAGTGAGAAAGTAAGGCAAGCATTTAGAAAGGAAAACTGTTAATTTGCAGAACTATTAAAGAAACAACATGACATCTTTTGCTTGTATAGAAACTTCTGATCCATTGTCCAGTTGAAGAAAATAATGTTTACAAGTGAATCTGTACTGTTAACAAGGGCATGGTTACATTAATTACTGAAATAGTTAACGTGAGCATGTTTCCAGATTTCTAAACAGTAGATATGGTCCAGGTCACAAAATCAGTTGAATTCTGTAGTTGATATAAATATTTGTGCTATGTTCTTTAACTTGCTTATATGTGCACTGTTCGTTCAACCCTAATGGAATGGGAAGAGTAAACAGTGCATTCAACAATTGTAAAATAATTGTAAATATTATGGGGCAGAAAGTACTTTTGATACAATTTCAAAGGACAAACCATAACCTTTGAGCATGCTGAAATATAAATACTGATACCTGCTTTTCTATGTACTTGGTATGGTAATCAGAATCACGTTATTAAACAATGTTAACATTTAGGCAAAATGATTAAAACACAAGTTTTCAGTACAGAAGCTTAATAAGAGTTTACAATGAATGTTGCATTTGTAAGTATTAATTTTTAAAGTCTAAACTGGAGCATTTAACACACATTCTTTTAAATCATCATAGAACATTTTTTTTTTTCAAAACAACAAATTGTGCTACTTTAGCTAATTATTTAATTAATTAAATTTTATTTACATAATTAGTCAGTATTATACAACTGTTTGTTTTAATTAACTAGACGGCATAGTAAAAACAATTTTACAACCTGAAACAGTTTTCGAATCTGCTCCTTTTAAGGCTTTCAAATAACTACCATAAAAGTAGTGTAAATTGGGGAGAATGGTCTTAATTGTTAAACACTGTACAATATTTTAATTTCTATGATAAATTTGCACATTTTAGCTGTGTTCAGTAAATGTGTAACCATGCTCTGAACTTATTACATTTGAACTTACTCAAAACTTTTGTAACTGATTCTTGAGAGTGTTAGCAAGACAGCAAAATACTTTTTTAACTTTTGGATTTGGTCTGTTAACAACCATAGTATTTTCCTATAGTTGGTACGATTTCTCCTCTGTCTTTTATGACTTATGACACATACAAAAATACCTCCTTCCCTGAATTACTTCAAAAGTAATTTAGTAAATATTTTTAAATTATTTATAGTAATTAAAAAGTTATGGCCTTCAGAATATCTTTCTGGTCTGATTTTCCTATGAAAATTAGTTTTTTGAAATTGAAGGGATACGAATATAAAGTTTCTAGTTTTGTTTTCAGTATAGCACTCCACACTATGGCAAGGTTTTAAGTGTATATTCTTTAAATTAGTTTACCATTTTAGGACAAAAGCATTAGAGTAGTACATGCATTACTGTATTTTAGTTTCCACAAGGAATACATTCAGGTAAGCCCAGCAGTCATGAAGATGAATATGTTTTGTTACCTTTTAACAGGTAGGCAGTGCCTCTAAATGTTTTTGCTGTTCTACACTGTTTGGATACTAAAGATGAATTTTTTCATATATTTATGTTGTCAAACATATCAGTATCTTAATCTGAAATGTTCGAGATAAGCAAAATGTCTATGGCAAAATATACCTGATTTCAATATCTTTTTTTTTTCTCTGTAAATTATTTGATGTTTAAAATTTTGTGTGTTTTGAAAATAATGTAAAATGAGTGTGGCTTGTATTGATAACTTTACTTTTAGATTGATTTACAAGTGAGTGAATTCAAATAGTGAATTTTTCCAGTTTGTTGTTTTATATGAATATTTGTAATATTTGGTTTCCATAATTTAAGGTACAGTAGTGCAAAACTAAATAACAATATTCAGAATTGCGTAATATGCTTCCCAGTCGGTTTGTTGCAGTGTGGAAGACTACATGCAACATAAATATACAAAACGTTTATGCATGTCTATTTCCATTAGATACATGAATCGTTTATTATGCCGTATGCTACCCCTATGTTTGTACAAAGTTTGTATATTTACTTGTAATTGTTACATTCCATGATTGTAGAAGCAGCTTTGTTGGTGAAATGATAAATCTGAAAATACTATCAAGATTACTAACAAAAGTGTTTTCATGACAGTTAATGACAAAAGTACAGTACAGTTACAATTTAACTGAAAATATAAGAACCAAGCAGTTAAATTATAGTAACTGAATAATGCCATTTTTGTAAGTGGTCAAAGAAGTCAGCATGGTTTTGATTTTAAAGCAACTGCAATTCAACAGTGGGTTTCGCCAGGCAAATTCCAATATTGTAAACTGACATGTTTACTTGCTTGCAATAAACAAATAGCACAATAACAATCGAGAGTTTATTGTAAATTGTTCAAAATGTGTGTATGTATTTGTTTCACAAGCAATTTAATGGTGAGTGATTGTACACAGGTGCAAAGATATATATGTTAATTACATGGAATATGCTCACCTTTTTCAAATAGCCAGTGTAATTTGTTATAGTGAAAATTCAGAAATTATTGTAACTGGTGACATCAGTGTATTACAACTGCAGTAATATCAGTAACACAAAAAACTTTTGTATGTCTTCAGTAGTACTTTAGGAATGATGTTTTTCTCGCATACAATCATTTCTACTGACTTCTGGATTTTTTTAAAATGATGTAGAGAGGAAATTTATTAACCTAATATAATTTTGTCACCTAACACACCTTAACATATTTGTATGATATGCTCAAATAGCTAAGAATAATTTCCTCAAATTTACAGTTAATTTTAAAGAACTTTATTTTCATTTCCTCACAATGTATTTTTCATTTTTATTGTTAAGTGTAAGAGATTTTTGTGGAAATAAACTGGATGGTGCATTTAAAAATTGGTATAAACATGCTGCATATTTTCTCAATTCTGTGTTTTTATTTTCTCACCATTTATTTCATTTCAAATTTATGTTCTATTACTACAGGTAATTGTTACAATTTGTAAAGTTTGACACAGTTTTAACTTAAAAATTAAAGTTGCATGATGAACAGTCTTGTTTGCTACTAATTCTAATTTCATAAGTTAAAAAGCGCAAATAATATTTTGGTACTTAGAAATGTATTTGCATACAAATGACAGGCTAATTTTCACTAATAGAGGCAACTTTGCAATTTTGTTGTTCAGAGCTAAAGAAAAAAAGGATAATTTTTTCTGTAACCATTTCACTTCTGCTCGAACTAAAATAACATGGCTTCCATGACGAGTGACATAAAGCAGTGGTCACAACTTTAACAAATGAAATATTGTTAATACATCATTTGCTTCTCACCACTTCCCTTCAAATTATTATTACATACAAAAAACACTTAAAGGTGAACATAAAATATACATATGACCATCTCACTTTAGAATTTTGATATTTTTCCTTGTACAAATATTTTGTTAGTGTGTCCTATACAATTTCTTCTGTAGGTAAGTAACTCACTTATTTTTTTGTTGGACTTGTTCCCTCAGGAAGTGGTAGCGAATGTTTTCTGTGGTTGGACCTCTTATTAACAACATAATTTTTTTACAGATAAATGGCTCCCTTGCTGTTACAATAGATTATGGATGTTACACTCCTGAGGTTGTGATTCTCTCCTCAGTGCCCTAAGCCATAGAACTTCTTGGACTGTGAAGCTGAGTGCTCTGTACTCTACTTCTACCGTCCTCCATGCCACTGTCTTTTGTTTTTTTTTTCTATCCCATTAGATTAGAACCCCCCCCCCCTTTTTTTTTTTCCACGAAGCTGCAACTGCAACCAGTTACTGAGTGCCTTCTATTTGCTTCACTGCTCTAGTCAGCATCACTAAAGGCACTCATTTCTAGGCTGGAGTTCCTGTCATATTATAGTCTCAGATCTTTTGTACCATTTAGGTTCCTGAAGATGCATTTGATGCCTACCCAATGACACTTCAATAGACAGTTGTTTAACTTTTCTGATGCAGTTACCAGCTTGTGCAATGTTAGGTCTGGATAAGGTACCTGAAGTTTTGCACTTTATTCCATAGAAGTAGCGATGGGTTTACAGGAAGACATGTTGAAACGTTGAAGAATCTCGGTGATGTAAAATTATTGATCAATCTATAACTTACTGAATGTGTGGTGTCCTTGGTGATGGACGTCCCCAGATAATGCGTCACTTCTCATAGGTCATTCATTTCAAACTTGGTCTCAAAGTTTGACTGTATTTGACTACCAAATTTTTTAGGCATTTATTATTTGAGAATAATTGTAGGTCATCAACGTAGATGTAACAATGACAGTGTCACCTTGGTACGTAAGAGGTCCATGTTGCAAAGTACGTAATGCAACAAATATTTATTTTAAAGTTATTAGTAGATAAAGGTAGCACCACAATCTTTGGGGTTAAAATTGTGTACTGTTTGGTGTTGAGAGATGTACGGTTAATGTTCGTTGTGTGAAAAATTTAAATAAAAATAAGTCTGTATAATTTGAGACAGTCCCAACAGAGCTGGTGTTATTATTGCTTGCTACCTACCAAGAACTGCTACCCAGTACAACAGATTATGGGACCAGTACAGCAAATGGCTTCTTTCATTCTGGGATAGTTTGTGGTAAGCCTAGAACACCTGCAGCTATGAAGATAAATATGTTGATGGTAGAGTCTATATTAAGTGCAAAGTAATTTTTTTAGGTGTTTTTTTTTATTTGACGGTGAAGTCAAGGTTAACAAAGCTTGATGGACACTTCAAAAATAGACAGTTTAAGTGGTAATCAAGTCGAAACAGAACAACTATCAGTTGAGACAGGTAACACAGAAATTCAAGCTGACAATTTTGCTCAGGGCATTTAACACATTATTGATGGCACCACTTCATCTTCTGTAAAGGAAGAAGGTAAGCAGGGCTATGAGAGATTGGTAGAAAAATATGCCAGAGTGCCAAATATAATTCTAACTGCATTGAAGATTGTGTCTTCCAACAGGTTATGTTATGTAAAACAGCACGTGATGTCTGCAACAAACTGCATACAGTATATGAACAAAAGAGAGAAATATAGGAAAAACTTAACTATTTTTGACTATCTAGGAAGAATTGAGGCCAACATGAACAACTTGAAATCTCTTATTGCTGTGGTAAAAGAGAGCATGACCATCACAAAAAATATCACAAGTCTTCCAGAGCAGTATCAGCACTTCATATCGTCTTGGAAGTCAATGCCTGCAGAGCAGAAGAAGATGAACAAGCTGATATCCTGGTTTGCTGGTTGAAGAGCAGCGATTCAAGGCAAGGATAGAAGAGGAATCACCTAGTTTCACAGCATTCCTGGTGGACAAGGCAGGAAAAAAGTGATTAAGGCGGCCGCCTGACTGGTGCTCGAACTGCGTGCAGCGTGTCCAAAGTTACATTTTTTCTCAGAAACCAGTAAACGCGGGTCCACAATGCTAATCTACGAAAAGAAAACACATTTCACACTACTTGTGATTGAAACTTTCAAGAATCACGCACATTAGAAGCATTATTTTTAATGTCCTCAGACTTGGCTAAATTGGCTTGTTCACGCGGTTGTTTCTCAAGATATATGTCACGGATTTGTTATAAATTGAGGTCTACAAGTATATTGGACTTTGCTACAGTGGCGTGTTCAATAAAATTATAGAGTCACTGCTTGAAGTTCCACAGTGTAAACGCTACGGCGGAAACACTGCACGTGCGTTTACGACTGGCCGTAGAGGCAATATCACAATACCTGTGCCGACCAACGTCGCTTGTAGCGCCTCATCGATTTTCGCCTCACACATACAAACACAAACACACCCTTCACCAGGTGGGCGGCTACTACAAACGAGAATGTAAGTCCAACATAAAGAAAAGTGAAAATGTAAATACAGTAATAGTAATAAATGTTACATTGAACAATTTTGTTGTACATAAGTAAGCAAGGTAATTTTTGGTTTCCTTGTCTAAGGTGGTACATGGAGTAAGCCAAGATGGCAGTCACTGTAATAATGGTGTTGAGTATGCAGATATTAAAGTGATGTTTAGTAACTTATAATGTGCGTTTTTCACTGTAGTTCCAAAAAGCAACAGGTTATGGGCCCAGTATCGGCTTAGGAAACGGAGAATATATCCGGCAGAGTTGGTATTTGGTATACATCGAGTGGAAACGTGGATTAAGTTTTTCGACACAATGGCGATGCCGTTACAGCAACAGGTTGGAAACATCAAAGCTTTTGAAGGGACGGGGTACATTTTCTGGAAGCACCGTGTTATGCTGGTTTTAGAGCAGGCACGTGTAGCAGAAGTCATCACGCAGAAACTTCCCAAAGACAGAAAGGAATTGGATACATACAAGCTAAATGATGTCAAGGCTCGGAATATTATCACACAGTGTTTGGCGGACAGTGTATTAGAATCTGTCATGGATAAGTCCACAGCTAAGGAGATAATGGATACGTTAGATTCTACATACATCAAGAAAGGGATCAGTCGACAGGTGGATCTCCAAAGAAAGCTAAGAAACATCAAGTTTGTTTCGGGAAGTTTGAAAGACTTCATCAATGTGTTCGAATATACAATTAACGAACTCAAAAGTTCGGGTGGTGTAGTGTCAGATCCCGAAATTATAACTCTCCTTCTTTCGTCAATGCCAGAAAGTTATGACGCTGTGTGACTCGCGCTACAGACATAATTTTCTGTAAGAATCCAGAAGATGTTAACTTGCATTATGTGAAGAATGCATTAATCCAAGAAGAAATACGGCAGGGCGAGAAAACGAACAATGAAGAAAGGTTGGTAGCATTTACTTCAAAGAAAAAGTTCGTTAAAAACACGCGGAAGGATAATCATGATGATGTAAACAAGACTCGGAATAGTGTGCCGTTCCGATATGATTGCTACAACTGCGGACGCCTGGGTCATAAGAAAAGCGATTGCAAATTTCCTAGAAAACAAAAGCATTACAATGGTTCAAAAAGTGATCAGCGGGGCCGTGAACCTGATGGCGGCATGTCCTTTGTTGCAGCTCATAAGCGCGAATGCAAAACGGATGTAAACGAACAGTGTCTTGTGTCCGACAGTTCATCAATCCATTTTGTCGTGGACTCTGGTGCTACCAATCATTTGGTAAACAAGAAGTACGAAGAATACCTACAAGTATCGCGAGATGTAAATTTGAACATCGCAGTGGCCAAAAGTGGTGTTCATCTGAAAGCACAGAAGAGTGGAAATTTACATCTAGCTACCCAAGAAGGTAAGCCTGTTACTTTGAAAGATGTACTGGCATGTGATAACTTGGAATATAACTTGTTGTCCGTTAAAAGAATTGAGAGTCACTCCTTTAAAGTGTTATTTGAAAAAGCAGAGGTAAAAATTTTAACTGAAAATGGTGAGGTTATGTTGACTGGGACTTTGATCGGTAATCTTTACGTGATCAAACTTAAAATCGATACGAGCATTGCCTTGTTGACAAGCGATGCAGATCTGCTACACAGAA
>PNEQ01097765.1:0-10248 GCA_003012365.1 Medauroidea extradentata
TCCGACTCCAGTGAAGACTATCTCTCAAGCCCACCTTCGACAACATCTGATGAAGAAAGCAGTGGTAGTGATTGTGAGTGTCCGTATTGCAATGGAAAGTATTCCTCAGATCGGAGAGGTGAAACATGGATCACTTGCACCAAGTGCAAGATGTGGTGCCATGAAGAATGTTGTGGATCTCGTAACTATAGAACTTTTGCTTGTGATTTTTGTTAGGACTAATAGCCATACGAATCGTCTATATTCTTCCAGAAAACATTGTAGTTCTTTGTACTTGTGTGTAACCCTCATTGTACGTTCGGTTCACAGTAACTGACCTTTTATTTTCATGAAAATGGAATATTCTGTTTAATATGTCTAGGTGCGCGATATTAGGCACACCTTTTGAAATCGTTCATTTTTACATTGTTGCTGACTTTTGTAAATAATATTCTAGGAATGTTCTTCTGATCTCAGAACTCATGTATAACTTTTTCTTTAATAACAGTGAAACATAATCTTTAGTTTGTTAATTTTTTTTAATGTGAAATATGGTTGATAGAAGGAAATTGCAAAATGGGTGCGATATTAGGCACACTTCCCCTACAGTATAGGCCTACTAATGGAAATTGCAGTTCATGTTTGACATTTGTTGGAAATAATGTAAAGTAAACAATGAGGTCATCTAAAATGGATCCTACTGTTGATATCTGAGACATTGTCGGAAGCTAGGCATGGCTATATTGGCATAAATGTGTATTGCTGGGCCACATCTACATTGGCTAAATTATAATGGGGTGAAAACCAACAAAAAGTAAAAGCCCCTTACCTTATTCATATAACTGAATTGTACAGTCTACTGTATTGTTTGCTGACATTCTCTTTTTTTACGTATATGTATCCTTCTATTTGTATTTTATTTTATTTTTTAATTTTGCAAAATATATTTTCTGGGCTTTTGGAAAGTGTTAATAAGTTACCACCAACATAACGTTTGTCCAGTGTATTTTTCAATGGAATCCAAATATATAGGCTTCAAGTGGGGAAGCCGAACCTTTAACGCTTTTTAGACACAGTCTACTGTGCCTGCGCGAAACAGGAAGCTAATGGTAGGGATGCAATTACGCCTCCAAAACTTATATTTTTCAAATACTGAAAGTACCTCTATACAATCCTTCCTTGGGCAGAGAAAAGATGGGCCAAGTCTACTTTTTTAACTTATGTTACTGAAACTAGCATTAAAGATAGTTTTATAAAAATACCTTGTTCCATCTGTCCCCCCCCCTACTTTGTCTCGTGCATGCGCATAGTGCTACATGTTTGCATAGAGATAAACAGCAGCCCTATTGTATTATTGTGTGTCATTGATCTGTGCTAATAAATTGATAGAGTAAATACATCTACAATTGTTTTTTTTTCTTGCCTTGCAGGATCATTTGGTTACAAGGAAGACATGGAAGACAATGGAGTGTGCTACAATACAATATATTATTTTGTATTTGGACTGTGATACTGTGACTATTGTAGTATTATGTTGTACAGTAATTTTTACATTTGTGTGTGTGTGTGTGTGACAATAAATAATAAGTATATGTGACCTGAGTCGTATATTATTACATTACATTTATTGTAATAAAGTAAGATAAAAAGTTCAGGAGTGTGCATCACATGCCAGTTAACATTGCGGTGCAGTAGTTCCAAAATCCACTAACTGCTGATTCAACAAAAATGAAGAAAATGTTATTTTGGTTTCTATTAAAAATTATGCGTAAACATAATTTTTTGTATAAACTTCAGTACAAACAGCTGTGAAAAACCAGTTTTTTAAATCACTTTCGGCCAGCTTTGCAGACAAACATATCGCACTAATCTCAGTTCTGTTGTAACGAGAACCACCTTTCATTACTATCAAGAAACTTTGTTTCTTTCCCCTCCATCATCAGAATGGAAAAGTTTGGGTAATCATTGGATTACAAATATTCTGCATGCCATTCTAAAGCATACAATAGATGCGCAAAAGAGTCAAGTTCGCCGCCTCTGACGCACACTCTTTTGTGTAATGCTTCTTAACTACCCAAGGTAACACCTTTAGATGGTTTTATTTATTTTGTTCCAGTGACACAGTCATGTGACATTTCTTTGGGTGATTACTTCTTTACAAATGTACCTATATTACATATTTGATACACACATGCATCATTATAAAATTTCCTTGGGCGATGCTTGTTAGGAAACAAGTTTGGATACTGAAAATTAAATTTAAATTAGGAATCATACTGATATATAAGTACTGTAATACAAGATTAAGTTAGGATTTACTTTTAACTGATAAGATGGTTTTGTTTATGAATAAATTTTATAATACGAGTTAATCTTGCTTAAATAACCGTCTGTGGCCAGCAATTATGCATAATATATATTTTTTTCAGTAGCACTTACAACCACCTTATGAAATAGTATGTGCTGTAACAAGAATGTACTGAGCTAGTTAGAAATGAAATCTGAAAACATTTAATAAAAAAAACTAAAATGTTGATTACAAACTATTAAAATATTTCAAACATATTTGCATCTGTAATTTAAAAGACAATTTTAAGTACTAAATTAATAATCAGTTTGCTACCAAGCATTACAACTGTTTTTTACTCCCCGACTATCCACTGCTGTGGAGATAGAGAATCTGGGAGAGGCTACAGAAACCAGAGGTTGACGCTAATTTTTAAAATTTATTATGTCAGTAGGTAAATGAGATAAATGAAAATACTATTACAAAAATTTAATAAAACAATACTTTGACAAGCCAAAATGTACAGTTATCTTATGGTATGTATTTTTTTACAGTTTTCAGTAAATCTTCCTCACATTCAGACATAAGTTCTTTAGGTACTCTTGCGACATACCCTTCAAGGTATGTCATAAATCTTCCTACGTCACTGGATTGTGTTTTTGCTACAGACCTATGTGCAATTGCTGTTGTGAGGTCGGAGACTTTATTGAGTAGGTTGGATTCAAAATCTTGAGATCTCCTCTCTTTAATTTTATAAGACGGATCTGGGGGTGGTGCAAGTCGTTTTCTTCTGTGGCTAGGTGTACACTGTGTTAAGCGTGATGGAGTTTCTTTGTGGAATGAGTCGGTACTGCTGTTTGATGCACCAGTGACTATATTTATATCATTGATGTCTGTACTTGAGGTCTGCTGGCAATAACTATTTTCTGAAGATGTACTAGATGTGCTGGTTTGTTGATATGAAGGGTACTGAGGAATAGAAATCTGTGCTTGGTAGGTATGATCTGTGAGTGGAGAGGAAGTTAAAAGTGAAGGGCTACATTGAGTCATGGTGTCATGGTGGGGGCTTAGATTTGAATCTGATGTAGGTTGTGTTCTTGGCAATTCCACTGAGCACTGAGTTTCATCAGCATCTTGTTGGCTGTCTTCGAGGCCAAGATCCTCAACATACAGCGGAGTGTGGTGCTGTGAAGGTGGTGTTTTTGGGGTTCCATTCTGAGCAGCCACGTAGTTGGAAACCATCCTGAAAGAAAATTATATAATTCTGCATTTCATAAATAAGGTCACACTGTACAGCGATTTTTAACATAATTTGTTTTGCATTTTTTAAAAGATAATCTAACATCATGTTGCTCAACTGAGCATTGAATCACCACTCACGAGTGGTGAAAATTAGAATGTATTGGTAAGAAATTTACAATGTGAGAAACAAGGACAAGTTCTCTCCATCCTTTCCACCAAATGTATTTGTCTGCCTGCCACATTGAAAAGTGTAAATGTATATTAGACAATTTAATTTAAAATTATGTGGTCGGGGGTGGGGTGGGGAGGAAAGATGTAACCTGTTTTTTTTTTTATGCTTTTGGCTTCCATATGTTGAGAAAACAGATACTACATGAAAACTGAATTAAATTTTTTTCTAATACTTAAAATAAAGGTTTAAAATGTGATTTCTGGTTTCTTTTGAAATTCTAGAAATTCAAGAGGCTAAAAGATTCAGCGTATACTGAATAACATGACATGTTATTGATAAGCTCTTTGCGTTAGAAATATTACTAAGCTTACATAAATTTTTTAAAACTTATTATAGTTTTGTCTTAATAAATTGGACTGTATTAAGTTAACTGCTAAATTAACACCATTTTGCTTCTAGCAATTCATATTTCACCTAGAAACTCATATTTTCTCACGGGATCTGCTTGTTTTAATAAAAAACAATACTTATATCGCCCCCTCCTCCCCAATACACTGTTTCTAATTCTACGCCACTGCTGCCTGACTGTTCAAAGTATGGGTTGGGGGAGTGGGTTGGCAGGGTTGTATCTAGAGTCTCTGACGTCCATAATAGTTACGAATCCTGCCAACCCCCCTCCTTTTTGTTTAAATTTCTTCTAGAGTAAAGCAGGGTGGGGTAACCCTCCCTGGGAAATTTTTTATTTCAAACTGCAAAAGTGGTGCTATTTGTGATTTTTAGATATCGTAACATTAAACTACACTGTTGACAAAACATTATGCACATGATTTTGGTGGCCCCAACCCCCTTTTTCCCACAAACCGATAGTTGCATCACTGAGGGGGAGGGAGACACCACCGACCACAACAAATTTGGCCAAAATCTCTAAACTATCGAAATCAATAAGGGTTTAATGCAGGGTGTATTTTACAAATGAATATGAAAAAGACACTTATACAAGTTTATTCGGAATAGTTTCTAAACAAGCAAGGTGTGGACAAGTGTTTGGTAGGCCCATTTAGATTTCCCTTGGTAAATAGTTTTTTTAACAGAAAGTTTTTTTTCCTTTCTAATATCATGTGTTCTACCTCACACTAAAACAGCAACATTACTTATTTTGTGAATGAATGGTCCATCATTTCGCAAGATACCTACAAAGAATTATGTGAATTTGTCAAAGCAGTCTGTTAAAAAATATTTGGTAAAAAATACTACCAAACATCATCTTAAACGAATACAGTAATTTGTAGGTAATTATTAGTTTAATATATTTTTGTAAACACATATTTATGTTGAATAAGCAGTATAAACTTACTGATTTTTTTTGATGTGGTAGTCAAGATACCAAGTCATGTCGTCGTTGATAGGCCATTCAAGACTGTCCACCGCTCCAGATCCAGACTTCGCATGCATTTTTTTACTGTGTCTTCGCAAAAAGTTTTGCCTCACCAACATCCATGTATGCTGTGCTTCTTCAGCGGCACAAAAATTAAAATAGGTTTTAACAGCAGAAGTGACCAGACAAAAAACAAGTGAATGATTAGTATCTGATATTAGGTAATTTTCCTGCAGCACCTAAAAAATAGTAATGTTAGAAGAAAAAAAAGGGGGGGAATGTTTCATTGTTTAAAAATATTACTATGTTCTGAGGCAGACCAGCTTAGAAATATATAGATGTAGTATACAAAAGGCCTAGGTTTAGCTGAAGTTAGGTCACAAAAGTTGAACTAATGTTTTTTTATTATTTTTTTTTAAACAATTTCAAAACGAATTTATAATATTTTTCTTTTAAGTAGCGTATCGTTTTAAAAACACCATTTGGAACATCATAAAATGTAATTATTTGTGTTTCAGGAAAATTGGACACACATGCAAATATATTACATACTGCCGAATAGGTTATGTTCGTAACCATACGGCATGCATCGAGTCGTTCGTTTCTGAAAACGGCCTATTCTATGCAGTATTTATACCCCGACACACAAATATGTTACTATTTTTTTGAAAACACAATCGTCAGTACTTCCTACAAAACATATAGGTACTTACCAGTTGTCCCCACTAGTTCGGCAATAGATTGCCACGTTTTGGCTTTCATTAACTTGTTTTTATACGACTTGTCTTTTACATTAAAAACGGCTGGTCTTTGACGTACGGCACATATTAATAATCCTACATCAATACCGACGCCTCTTCCAGCCTCCATTTTGCGCGCAAATATTGTTGTGTTGTTATTGTGCCAGTAACTACTAACTAGAACACACTTCCTGATTGGTAGGTAGCGATACACTGCAACACACTCGCTGATTCGCCGGTTGGTGGCAAGCTCACTCTCATTGGCCGGTTGGTGGTAAAAAGCTCAATATTTTGAACTAATAACAACACCAACCACCATCACCAACACCAACACCAACCTCGAGTTGAGTGATTTTACGACCAACACCAACCAACAACAACAACAAACAACAACAACACCAACCACCAACCGCCTGTTGTGCCAACTCACATATACTTTCTGTACTTAAAGAGTCACCAACACCAACCACCCACACCTACCATCAACACCAACGCCAATTGTGCCAGGGCCTTAAGGTAAGCGCGCACTAGGACGTCACGGCAAAGACGGACGGCCGTCACAGAAAAATACAAAAATGTATAACGTGTAGATTAATGGAAGTGCGCTCACCGCGACGGGACGGCCGGGAACGGACGCTCGGTAGCTTCGGCCGTCCGACAGAAAGTTCGCGAGAGGGAATTAAAAGACAGTGCGGTTCGTGCCGTACCGGCCGTCCCGATGAGTCATCGGCAATTCTTAGCAGTCGCACGTGCATCGGTACGGACAGGACGGCCGGTATCGCCATTTGAGTTGCTAACATTGTGCCCGAGTCCTGGGGGACCCCAATATCAAACGCCCAACCTTCTACTCTCCACCAGTGCTCGTCATCCTACCAGATCAAACCCAAGAAGAACAGCTGTTGAACACGAGGAACATTGGTCACTGGATCATCACCACGGCGAAGTATGTTAACATGGCACCACGACACTGTCAGAGATGCCAGTGTTATGACCACGTTGCCTCCAACTGCTGGAGGCAGTACACCTGCAGGAAGTGCGCAGCAGACCACCCGAGCAACAAGTGCACTCTCACAGACTCCGACCCGAAGATATGCTCCAACTGCCGGGGCAACCACATTGGGGGATCGAGGGTCTGCCCAATTCGCCAGAGAGAAGATCAGAAGATTCGGCAACGCCTACAAATGTCACCCAAGACTCCTCCTTCATTACCACAACCTCCCCCACCCACAAGCTCATCTTACCCTCCTCTGCAACAGTCGCAAGATGTCAACCAACCTACTCAATCTACCCAACCTACCACCAACCCTCCTCACACAGCCCACCAAAACCAAACACCTTCATATTCCAGAGTCCTAAGTGGCCCCTGTGAAAACTACGAACCAGAGAACTCCCATCAACAACCACAATCACTTCCATTCTCACCCAACTTAACCCGAATCCTAACAAACCTCACCACCCTAGTATCCCAACTTGCCCCACTCCTCCAAATCATCCATGACACAATCATGTGCATCACAAACCCCCCGCAACTTCAAAAAATAAAGGTCACAACCCTATACACGTATATACAATCAGAGGTTTTTCACAAACATAAACCAAAGAGTTTATGTTTGTGACAAACAACAAACAAAATAAAATCAAAAGCCAGTAAAGCCCTTCAGGCTAGGAACGGCAAAAAAAACTGCATTGGGATACTGCCACTTATTATAAAAAGATTGTTCTATATGTTTCCACATATTTTCGTTAGGTTCAGGCATCACCAAGGGTTGTAACTCTTCCCACAACACTTTGCAGGTTGTATGTGCTATTTCCCTTACAGTGGTAAGCCCCATCCGAAAAGAAAAGGCCATTGAACGATAAGACATTCCAGTTGCAAGAAATCTGAAACAAACATAGCATGTATTAGTGGCATTAATTCTTTGTATATTTTATTACATATTTTGTGTATATTTTATGTTCTGTTACAGCTGCAGATTGTAAGGATCGTTGGGTGAAAGTACGAGACAACCACCGAAAAGCACTCCAACGCCGACGAACCAAAAGTGGCCAAGCTGCGACAAATACTAAGCCGCCGAAATTCGAAAAAGAAGTGTCTTTTTTAGTTCCATACCTCGTCGATGATGCTCGTCGCCAGTCAAACTTCACACCTGCATGTACACAAATAACATCGCAATCACAAGATGACAGTAATGATTTGGTAGACGGAGATGAAGAGACAGATGATCTGCATGCTACTGCAGCACCAAGTGGTGCATCTTCAGGTGATCTACATCCCACTACTGTGTATTCACCACCTCCAATTTCAGCTCCTTCATCATCAGCGTCGTCGTCGACTTACAAAAACAACACAAATCCAAAAAAAAAAGGTTCAGAAATGCCCCGCCAGATATACCTATCAGCAGCAAATGTGTTACAAGAATATTTGGCTACTAAAAAGCATTCACCTTCTACAACCAACCAAATTGAGGATCCCTTAACGTCATTTTTTATGTGCATTGCTAATACTGTTAAAGGTTTTCCTCTACGAGACCAAATTGAAATTAAAAGGAAAATATTTCAACTCGTTTCAGACAGGGAAATGGACATTGCTGTGAGAGTACATGAAGTTAATATACCAGAGCATTCACAAATTATAAATTCTCATGTGTACTGTCCTACATTACCACAACATGAAGGAACTGTAGCGCCTCAGTGTACTGCTGCTGTGACAAACTTTGGGACTGATGGATGTAGTAGTGAAACACATGAGAATGTACAAGAAAACTTTAATATTTTATTGTCGTTAGGAAATATTAATCGTAGCAACTCCCAATGAATATAATGTTTTTATAGCAATGAACAGGATGCTTTTGTTTACATTACAGCTGTACCACCTGCTGATGGCGTTCTAAAGTAAAGATTGCGCTAATGCAAGTTCAATCGTTCATTGTTGAATGCAACTGTGTCTAACATTCATTTTCTGTTAATCATGTTTTATAATTATATGACTGACAGTATAATTTGATAATCCTTTTATTTTAATTGAAAAATTCATTACAATCCAGGTTATTATACTGTTTTGGTACGTTAGTATTATACTGTTAAGTAAATAAAGTATTAATACTGTTTGCACTTTATATGCACTGGCGCAATTTCTCCTCAATCTTCGGCAAAATAACACTTATATAATGTTTACATTTGTTCTATTGAATTTCATTTCACTTACCTCAAACAGACTGCTAACCTTTCTTTTGCACCAACTGGACTTCTACAGTTAGTTACATTTCGCATCAATCCGTTTTCTACGATACTTAGAAGAGCTTCAAACTTTTCATGGGTCATTCGGTAATATGCGAAAAATTTCACATCGCCTTCCAACAAATCAGGAAACAGTGAATGGAATTCACCAAATTGGAATCTCTTCCGGTTTATGTTATGGATCCAGCATTTACGCTTTCTTCGCCGTTTACGTCTCTCTTCCTCTTCAATTAATATTGCACTGACAACTACGACTTCTTCGTCACTTTCCATTGCAGTGGCTCAGGTGACACTGTCCATAAATTCGTGCCGTCCGACACCGCCGGTACCGGTTGCCGGGCGGATCGGTATATTTCAGATTTTCCGTCCGTACCGTCCGTCCGTCCGTCCTTCCCGTGACGTCCTAGTGCGCGCGTACCTTAACCTGCTTATTTCTATGCTAGTTGTTCCTGCGTGTGTCTGGACGCTCTCTGTCCGTGCCTCGATATCCTGCAGTTGTGTAATTATCTCGGTAACTTGAGATGCAGTGTTATGTTGGTGGGTTTTTATCTCGGTAATTTCTTGGTTCAAATTACCCGCCTGCATTTCCAGTATAGTTTACGTGAGTATGCAGCTGTATCAATAACCTCAAATCTACTGGCGATTTCAGACGTAAGCTGTGTCTTAACTGTATTTATTTCTGAAGTTATTTCGTTTTTCAGTTGGGCATTACTAGCAGTAAGTTCGGCCTTCAACTCACGCATTTGTGTACACATTTGTGTATTATTAGCCGTGGCTTCAGCTTTCATTTGTAAAATTAACCTCGTTATATTTGCCAACAGGTCTTGACTTTCCGTAGTTGTGTTAACATTTGTGTTGGAAGGTAATGAAATCATTGTATCTTCATTCAGGTCTGTGGTTTATGTGTTGGCAATTACTACTGTGTTCGTATTTGCTAACGTAATAATGGACTCGTCCAACGCCACACTTGACGCAGCTGTGGTCAACAGGATCGCGGCTTCTGCGCATGTGTCGATGGCGTCACTGTCAGCCATGAAAGCATTTGCGTGCCCCACTAAAATTTCGTTTGGCGTGCCCCACTAAAATTTCGTTTGGCGTGCCCCACTAAAATTTCGTTTGGCGTGCCCCACTAAAATTTCGTTTGGCGTGCCCCACTTAAATTTCGTTTGGCGTGCCCCACTAAAATTTCGTTTGGCGTGCCCCACTAAAATTTCGT
>PNEQ01097766.1:0-22672 GCA_003012365.1 Medauroidea extradentata
ACGATATTATACTATACGATACGATGGGTTAGTTTAGGTTAGGTTAGGTTAGGTTTGGTTAGGGTAGATTAATTTAGGTTTATTTATGATAGGTTAGGTTAGGTTAGGTAAGGTTAGGTTAGGTTAATTTAGGTTAATTTAGGTAAGGTATGTTATGTTAGGATAGGTTAGGTTAGGTTAGGTTCGGTTAGGTTAGGTTCGGTTAGGTTAGGTTAGGTTAGATTAGGTTACGATAAGATACGAAAAGATACGATACGATACGAATAAATAAAATACCATACGATACGATACGAAACGATACGATACGATATGATTTGATATTATACGATACGATCTGATTTGATACGATACGAAACCATACGATATGATACGATACGATACGATACGAAACGAAACGGTACAAAACGAAAGGATACGATAAGAAACGAAACGAAACGATACGATACGGTATGATATGATACGATACGTTACGATACGATAGGTTAGGTTAGGTTAGGTTAGGTTAGGTTAGGATAGGTTAGGTTAGACTAAGTTAGGTTTGGTTAGGTTAGGTTAGGTAAGGTTTTTTTAGGTTATGTTAGGTTAGGTTAGGTTAGGTAAGTTTAGGTTAGGTTAGGTTATTTAGGTTAATTTAGGTTAATTTAGGTTAGGTTAGGTTAGGTAAGGTTAGGTTAATTTAGCTTAATTTAGGTTAGGTTTGATAGGTTAGGTTTTGTTACGATACAACACGATACGATACAAAACGAAACGATACGATACTATACGACATGATACGATACGATACGATAAGATAGGTTAGGTTAGGTTAGGTTAGGTTAGATTAGGTTAGGTTAGGTTAGTTAGTTTAGGTTAGCTTACGATACAATTCGATACGAAACGAAACGATACGATACGAAACGATACGAAACGAGACGATAAGATACGATAGGTTAGGTTATGTTATGTTAGGTTAGGTTAATTTAAGTTAATTTAGGTTAGGTAAGGTTAGGTTAGGTTACGATACGATAAGATACGATACAAAACGAAACGATATGAAACGAAACGAAACGATACGATACGATATGATACGATACGATACGATACGATAGGTTAGGTTAGGTAAGGTTATATTAGGTTAGGTTAAGTTAGGTTATGTTAGGTTTGGTTAGGTTAGGTTAATTTAGGGTAATTTAGATTAGGTAAGGTTAGGATAGGTTACATTATGTTAGGTTAGTTTACGATACGATACGATAAGAAACGTAACGATACGATACCAAATGATACGACACGATACGATATAAAACGATTCGATACGATACGATTTTATACGATACGATATGATACGATACGTTACGATGGGTTAGGTTAGGTTATGTTATGTTAGGTTAGGTTAGGTAAGGTTAGGTTACATTACGATACGATACATTACGATACGATACTATATAATACGATAGGTTAGGTTAGGTTAGGTTAGGTAAGGTTAGGTTAATTTAGGTTAATTTAGTTTAGGTTAGTTTAGGATAGGTAAGGTTAGGTTAGGTTAGGTAACGATAATATACAATATAAAACAATACGATACGAAACGATACGAAACGATACGATACGATAGGTTAGGTTAGAATATGTTATTTTAAGTTAGGTTAGGTTAGATTAGGTTAATTTAGGTTAGGTAAGGTTAGGTCAGGTTAATTTAGGTAAATTTAGGTTAGTTTATGTTAGGTTAGGTTAGGTTAGGTTACGATACGATACAATACGAAACGATACGATACGATACGAAACGACACGAAACTATACGATACGATACGATATGATAGGTTAGGTTAGGTTAGGTAAGGTTAGGTTAGGTTAATTTAGGTTAGGTTAGGTTATGTTAAGTTACGATACGATACATTACATTATGATACGATACGAAACGAAACGAAACGAAACGATACGATTCGATACGATATGATACGATACGATATGATACGATACGAAATAATATGTTACGATACGAAACGATACGAAACGATTTGATACGATACGATATGATATGATACGATACAATACGATACGATACGATACGATAGGTTAGGTTAGGTTAGGTTAGGTTATGTTAGGTTAGGTTAGGAAAGGTTATGTTAGGTTAGGTTAAGTTAGGTTAATTTAGGTTAATTTAGTTTTGGTTAGGTTAAGTTAGGTTAGGATAGGTTTAGTTAGGTTAGGTTAGGTTACGATACGATACGAAACGATACGTTACGAAATAATACGATACGATACTATACGATTATAACGATACGATACGTAATGATACGATACGATACGATACAAAAGGTTAGGTTAGGTTATGTTAGGTTAGGTTAGGTTACATTACGATACGATACGATACTATACTATACGATACGATAGGTTAGGTTAGGTTAGGTTAGGGTAAATTAATTTAGGTTTATTTATGTAAGGTTAGGTTAGGTTAGGTTAGGTTAGGTTAATTTAGGTTAATTTAGGTAAGTTAAGTTAGGTTAGGATAGGTTAGGTTAGGTTCGGTTAGGTTAGGTTAAGGTAATGTTAGGTTAGGTTAGATTAGGTTACGATACGATAAGAAACGATACGAGACGATACGAAACGATACAAAACGAAACGATACAAAACGAAACGATACCATACGAAACGAAACGACACGATACGATATGTTATGGTACGATACGTTACGATACGATAGGTTAGGTTAGGTTAGGTTAGGTTAGGTTAGGATAGGTTAGGTTAGGTTGAGTTAGGTTTGGTTTGGTTAGGTTAGGTTAATTTAAGTTATGTTAGGTTAGGTTTGGTTAGGTTAGGTTAGGTAAGGTAAGGTTAGGTTAGGTTAGGTTAATTTAGGTTAATTTAGGTTAGGTTAGGTAAGGTTAGGTTAATTTAGGTTAATTTAGGTTAGGTTTGGTTAGGTTAGGTTTGGTTACGATACAATACGACACGATACGATACGATACAAAACGAAACGATACAAAACGATACGTTACGATACGATATGATACGAAACGATACGATAAGTTAGGTTAGGTTAGGTTAGGTTATATTAGGTTAGGTTAAGTTAGGATAGGTTAGGTAAATTTAGGTAAGGATAGGTTAGATTAGGTTAATTTAGGTTAATTTAGGTTAGGTTAGTTTAGATAAGTTTAGGTTAGCTTACGATACGATACGAAACGATACGATACGAAACGATACGAAACGATACGATAAGATACGATAGGTTAGGTTAGGTTACGTTATGTTAGGTTAGGTTAGGTTAATTTAGGTTAATTTAGGTTAGGTTAGGTTAGGTTACGATACGATAAAATACGATACGAAACGAAACGATATGAAACGAAACGAAACGACACGATACGATATAATACGATACGATACAATTACGATACGATACGATAGGTTAGGTTAGGTTAAGTTAGGTTATGTTAGGTTTGGTTAGGTTAGGTTAATTTAGGGTAATTTAGATTAGGTTAGGTTAGGTTAGGATAGGTTACATTATGTTAGGTTAGGTTAGGTTACGATACGATACGATTAGAAACGATACGATACAATACAAAATGATACGATACGATACGATATAAAACGATACGATACGATACGATTTTATACGATACGATATGATACAATACGATACGATAGGTTAGGTTAGGTTACGTTAGGTTAGGTTAGGTAAGGTTACGTTACGATACGATACGATACGATACGTTTTGATACGATACTATACGATAAGTTAGGTTAGGTTAGGTAAGGTTAGGTTAATTTAGGTTAATTTAGGTTAGGTTAGGATAGGATAGTTTAGGTTAGGTTAGGTTAGGTTACGATACGATACAATATAAAACGATACGATACTTAACGATACGATACGATACGAAACGATACGATACGATAGGTTACGTTAGAATAGTTTATGTTAGGTTAGGTTAGGTTAGATTAGGTTAATTTAGGTTAGGTAAGGTTAGGTTAATTTAGGTAAATTTAGGTTAGGTTATGTTAGGTTAGGTTAGGTTAGGTAAGGTTAGGTTAGGTTACGATACGATACAATACGAAACGATACGATACGATACGAAACGACACGAAACTATACGATACGATATGATAGGTTAGGTTAGGTTAGGTTAGGTTATGTTAGATTAGGTTAAGTTAGGTTAGGTTAGGTAAGGTTAGGTTAGGTTAGGTTAGGTTAATTTAGGTTAATTTAGGTTAGGTCATGTTAGGTTAGGATAGTTTATGTTAGGTTAGGTAAGGTAAGGTTAGGTTACGATACGATACGATACGAAACTTTACGATACGATACCATACGATATGATACGATACGGTACGATACGATATGATATGATACGAAACAATACGATACGATACGATACGATAGGTTAGGTTAGGTTATGTTAGGTTAGGTTAGGTTAGGTTATGTTATGTTACGATACGATACGATACAAAACGAAATGAAACGAAACGATACGTTACGATAGATTAGGTTAGGTTTTGTTAGGTTAGGTTAGGTTAATTTAGGTTAATTTAGGTTAGGTTAGGTTACGATACGATACGACACGATACGACACGATACGATACCAAACGATACGATACGAAACGATACGATACGAAACAATACGATACGATTCGATACGATATGATACGATACGATCCGATACGATAAGTTAGGTTAGGTTAGGTTAGATTATGTTAGGTTCGGTTAGGGTAGATTAATTTAGGTTTATTTATGATAGGTTAGGTTAGGTTAGGAAAGGTTAGGTTAGGTTAAGTTAGGTTAATTTAGGTTAATTTAGGTTTGGTTAGGTTAGGTTTAGTTAGGTTAGGATAGGTTGAGTTACCTTAGGTTAGTTTAGGTTACGATACGATACGAAACGTTACGATCCGAAATGATACTATACGATACGATTCGATTTGATACGTTACTATACGTTATGATACGATACGATACAATAGGTTAGGTTAGGTTATGTTAGGTTACGTTACGATACGATACGATATTATACTATACGATACGATGGGTTAGGTTAGGTTAGGTTAGGTTTGGTTAGGGTAGATTAATTTAGGTTTATTTATGATAGGTTAGGTTATGTTAGGTAAGGTTAGGTTAGGTTAATTTAGGTTAATTTAGGTAAGTTATGTTATGTTAGGATAGGTTAGGTTAGGTTAGGTTAGGTTTGGTTAGGTTAGGTTAAGGTTAGGTTAGATTAGGTTAGATTAGGTTACGATAAGATACGATACGATACGATACGATACGAATAAATAAAATACCATACGATACGATACTAAACGATACGATACGATATGATTTGATATTATACGATACGATCTGATTTGATACGATACGAAACCATACGATATGATACGATACGATACGAAACGAAACGATACAAAACGAAAGGATACGATAAGAAACGAAACGAAACGATACGATACGATATGATATGATACGATACGTTACGATACGATAGGTTAGGTTAGGTTAGGTTAGGTTAGGTTAGGATAGGTTAGGTTAGACTAAGTTAGGTTTGGTTAGGTTAGGTTAGGTAAGGTTTATTTAGGTTATGTTAGGTTAGGTTAGGTTAGGTAAGGTTAGGTTAATTTAGCTTAATTTAGGTTAGGTTTGATAGGTTAGGTTTTGTTACGATACGATACGATACGATACAAAACGAAACGATACGATACTATACGCCATGATACGATACGATACGATAAGATAGGTTAGGTTAGGTTAGGTTAGGTTAGATTAGGTTAGGTTAAGTTAGGTTAGGTTAGGTTAGGTAAATTTAGTTTAGGATAGGTTAGGTTAGGTTAATTTAGGTTAGGTTAGGTCAGGTTAGTTTAGGTTAGCTTACGATACGATTCGATACGATACGAAACGATACGATACGAAACGATACGAAACGAGACGATAAGATACGATAGGTTAGGTTATGTTATGTTAGGTTAGGTTAGGTTAATTTAAGTTATTTTAGGTTAGGTAAGGTTAGGTTAGGTTACGATACGATAAGATACGATACAAAACGAAACGATATGAAACGAAACGAAACGATACGATACGATATGATACGATACGATACGATACGATACGATAGGTTAGGTTAGGTAAGGTTATATTAGGTTAGGTTAAGTTAGGTTATGTTAGGTTTGGTTAGGTTAGGTTAATTTAGGGTAATTTAGATTAGGTAAGGTTAGGATAGGTTACATTATGTTAGGTTAGGTTACGATACGATACGATAAGAAACGTAACGATACGATACAAAATGATACGACACGATACGATATAAAACGATTCGATACGATACGATTTTATACGATACGATATGATACGATACGTTACGATGGGTTAGGTTAGGTTATGTTATGTTAGGTTAGGTAAGGTTAGGTTACATTACGATACGATACATTACGATACGATACTATATAATACGATAGGTTAGGTTAGGTTAGGTTAGGTAAGGTTAGGTTAATTTAGGTTAATTTAGTTTAGGTTAGGTTAGGATAGGTAAGGTTAGGTTAGGTTAGGTAACGATACTATACAATATAAAACAATACGATACGAAACGATACGAAACGATAGGTTAGGTTAGAATATGTTATTTTAAGTTAGGTTAGGTTAGATTAGGTTAATTTAGGTTAGGTAAGGTTAGGTCAGGTTAATTTAGGTAAATTTAGGTTAGTTTATGTTAGGTTAGGTTAGGTTAGGTTACGATACGATACAATACGAAACGATACGATACGATACGAAACGACACGAAACTATACGATACGATACGATATGATAGGTTAGGTTAGGTTAGGTAAGGTTAGGTTAGGTTAATTTAGGTTAGGTTAGGTTATGTTAAGTTACGATACGATACATTACGTTATGATACGATACGAAACGAAACGAAACGATACGATTCAATACGATATGATACGATACGATACGATATGATACGATACGAAATAATATGTTACGATACGAAACGATTTGATACGATACGATATGATATGATACGATACAATACGATACGATACGATACGATAGGTTAGGTTAGGTTAGGTTAGGTTATGTTAGGTTAGGTTAGGAAAGGTTATGTTAGGTTAGGTTAAGTTAGGTTAATTTAGGTTAATTTAGTTTTGGTTAGGTTAAGTTAGGTTAGGATAGGTTGAGTTAGGTTAGGTTAGGTTACGATACGATACGAAACGATACGTTACGAAATAATACGATACGATACTATACGATTATAACGATACGATACGTTATGATACGATACGATACGATACAAAAGGTTAGGTTAGGTTATGTTAGGTTAGGTTAGGTTACATTACGATACGATACGATACTATACTATACGATACGATAGGTTAGGTTAGGTTAGGTTAGGTTAGGGTAAATTAATTTAGGTTTATTTATGTAAGGTTAGGTTAGGTTAGGTTAGGTTAATTTAGGTTAATTTAGGTAAGTTAAGTTAGGTTAGGATAGGTTAGGTTAGGTTAGGTTCGGTTAGGTTAGGTTAAGGTAATGTTAGGTTAGGTTAGATTAGGTTACGATACGATAAGAAACGATACGATACGATACGAAATGATAAAATACGATACTATACGAAACGATAAGATACGATACGATTTGATATGATACGAAACGATTTGATTTGATACGATACGATACCATACGATATGATACGATACGATACGAAACGAAACGATACAAAACGAAACGATACCATACGAAACGAAACGACACGATACGATATGTTATGGTACGATACGTTACGATACGATAGGTTAGGTTAGGTTAGGTTAGGTTAGGTTAGGTTAGGTTAGGTTAGGATAGGTTAAGTTAGGTTGAATTAGGTTTGGTTTGGTTAGGTTAGGTTAATTTAAGTTATGTTAGGTTAGGTTTGGTTAGGTTAGGTTAGGTAAGGTAAGGATAGGTTAGGTTAGGTTAATTTAGGTTAATTTAGGTTAGGTAAGGTTAGGTTAATTTAGGTTAATTTAGGTTAGGTTTGGTTAGGTTAGGTTTGGTTACGATACAATACGACACGATGCGATACGATACAAAACGAAACGATACAAAACGATACGTTACGATACGATATGATACGATACGATACGATAAGTTAGGTTAGGTTAGGTTAGGTTAGATTAGGTTAGGTTAAGTTAGGTTAGGTTAGGTAAATTTAGGTAAGGATAGGTTAGATTAGGTTAATTTAGGTTAATTTAGGTTAGGTTAGTTTAGGTTAGTTTAGGTTAGCTTACGATACGATACGATACGAAACGATACGATACGAAACGATACGAAACGATACGATAAGATACGATAGGTTAGGTTAGGTTACGTTATGTTAGGTTAGGTTACGTTATGTTATGTTAGGTTAGGTTAATTTAGGTTAATTTAGGTTAGGTTAGGTTAGGTTACGATACGATAAGATACGATACGAAACGAAACGATATGAAACGAAACGAAACGATACGATACGATATAATACGATACGATACAATTACGATACGATAGGTTAGGTTAGGTTAAGTTAGGTTATGTTAGGTTTGGTTAGGTTAGGTTAATTTAGGGTAATTTAGATTAGGTTAGGTTAGGTTAGGATAGGTTACATTATGATAGGTTAGGTTAGGTTACGATACGATACGATTAGAAACGATACGATACAATACAAAATGATACGACACGATACGATATAAAACGATACGATACGATACGATTTTATACGATACGATATGATACAATACGATACGATAGGTTAGGTTAGGTTACGTTAGGTTAGGTTAGGTAAGGTTACGTTACGATACGATACGATACGATACGTTACGATACGATACTATACGATAAGTTAGGTTAGGTTAGGTAAGGTTAGGTTAATTTAGGTTAATTTAGGTTTGGTTAGGATAGGATAGTTTAGGTTAGGTTAGGTTAGGTTACGATACGATACAATATAAAACGATACGATACTTAACGATACGATACGATACGAAACGATACGATACGATAGGTTACGTTAGAATAGTTTATGTTAGGTTAGGTTAGGTTAGATTAGGTTAATTTAGGTTAGGTAAGGTTAGGTTAATTTAGGTAAATTTAGGTTAGGTTATGTTAGGTTAGGTTAGGTTAGGTAAGGTTAGGTTAGGTTACGATACGATACAATACGAAACGATACGATACGATACGAAACGACACGAAACTATACGATACGATACGATATGATAGGTTAGGTTAGGTTAGGTAAGGTTAGGTTAGGTTAATTTAGGTTAGGTTAGGTTAGGTTATGTTAAGTTACGATACGATACGATACATTACGTTATGATACGATACGAAACGAAACGAAACGATACGATTCGATACGATATGATACGATACGATTTGATACGATACGATAGGTTAGGTTAGGTTAGGTTATGTTAGATTAGGTTAGGTTAAGTTAGTTTGGATTAGGTAAGGTTAGGTTAGGTTAATTTAGGTTAATTTAGGTTAGGTTAGGATAGTTTACATTAGGTTAGGTTAGGTTACGATACGATACGATACGAATCGATACGATCCGAAACTAGACGATACGATACGATACGAAACAATACGATACGATACGATACAATACTATTGGTTAGGTTAGGATAGGTTAGGTTAGGTTAATTTAGGTTAATTTAGGTTAGGTTAGGGTAGGATAGGTTAGGTTATGTTATGTTAGGTTAGGTTAGGTAAGTTTAATTTTGGTTAATTTAGTTTAGGTATTAGGTTAGGATAGGTTAGGTTAGGTTAGATTAGGTTACGATACGATACCAAATGTTACGATACGATACGATACGATAGGTTAGGTTAGGTAGGGTTAGATTAGGTAAATTTAGGTTAGATTAGGTTACGATACGATACCAAATGTTACGATACGATACGATACGATAGGTTAGGTTAGGTTGGGTTAGATTAGGTAAATTTAGGTAAGATTAGGTTAGGTTAGGTTACGATTCGATACGATACGAAACGAAATGATATGATACGATTCGATACAATACGATAGGTTCGGTTAGGTTATGTTAATTTAGGTTAGGTTAGGTTAGGTTAGGTAACGATACGATACGATAAAATACGATACGAAACGATACGAAACGATACGATACGATACGTTGGTTAGGTTAGTTTATGTTATGTTAGGTTAGGTTAGGTTAGGTTAATTTAGGTTAGTTTAGGTTAGGTAAGGTACGGTTACGATACGATACAATAGGTTAGGTTGGGTAAGGTTAGGTTAGGTTAGTTTAGGATTAGGTTAATTTATTTTAATTTAGGTTAGGTTAGGTTAGGTTAGGATACGTTAGGTAAGGTTAGGTTAGTTTAGGTTACGTTAGGTTATGTTAGGTAAGGTTAGGTTAGGTAAGGTTACGATACGATATGAAACGATATGATACGATACGATAAGATACGATACGATAGGTTTGGTTAGGTTAGATTAGGTTATGTTATGTTATGTTTTTAAGGTTAGGTTAGGTTAGGTTAGGTTATGTTAATTTATGTTAAATTAGGTTAGGTTAGGTTAGGTTACGATACGATAGAATACAGTACGATACGAAACGAAACGGTACGATACGATACGATAGGTTAGGTTAGGTTACGTTAGGTTAGGATTGGTTAGGTTTTATTAGGTTAATTTAGGTTAGGTAAGGTTAGGTTAGGTTAGGTTAATTTAGGTTAATTTAGGTTAGGTTAGGTTAGGTTAGGAGAGGTTAGGTTAGGTAAGGTTAGGTTAATTTAGCTTAATTTAGGTTAGGTTAGGTTACGATATGATACAATACGAAACGAAACGAAACTATACTATACGAAACGATAGGTTAGGTTAGGTTAGGTTAGGTTAGGTTGTGTTAGGTTAGTTTAATTTAGGTTAGGTTAGGTTTGGCTAGGTTAGGTTAGGTTAGGTTAGGTAAATTAATTTAATTTAGGTTAGGTTAGGTTAGGTTATGATAAGATACAATACGATACGTTACGAAACGATACGAAATGAAACGATACGTTACGATACGATTCGATACGATACGTTAGGTTAGCTAAGGTTAGGTTAGGTTAGGTAAGGTTAGGTTAATTTATCTTAATTTAGGTTAGGTTAGGTTACGATACGATACGACACGATACGAAACAAAACAAAACAAAACGATACGATACAATTCGATACGATACAATACGATACGATACGAAAGGTTATTTTAGGTTAGGTTACGTTAGGTTAGGTGTATATAGGTTAATTTCGGTTAGGTTTATTTTAGGTTTGGTTACGATACGATACGATACGATTCTATACGATATGATACATTACGATATGATACGATATGTTAGGTTAGGTTAGCTTTGGTTAATTTAGGTAAATTTAGGTTATGTTAGGTTAGGTTACGATTCGATTCGAAACGATACGATACGAAACGATACGATACGATAGGTAAGGTTAGGATAGGTTAGTTAGGTTAGGTTAATTTAGGTTAGGTTTAGTTAGGTTAGGTTAGGTTAGGTTAGTTTAGGTTAATTTATATTAGGTTAGGTTAGGTTAGGTTACGATACGATACATTAAGATATGATACGAAACGAAACGAAGCGAAACGTAACAATACGATACGATATGATAGGTTAGGTTAGGTTAGTTTAGGTTAGGTTTAGTTAGGTTAGGTTATGTTTATTTAGTCTAAGTTAGGTTAGGTTAGGTTAGGATAGGTTAGGATAGGTTAGGGATAGGTTAGGTAAGATTAGGTTAGGTTAGGTTTGGTTTGGATAGGTTAGGATAGGTTAGGTAAGGTTAGGTTAAGTTAGGTTTGGTTAATTTTGGGTAATTAAGGTTTGGTTAGGTTAGGATACGATACGATACGATAGGATACAATACGATACGATAGGATTGTTAGGTTAGGTTAGTTTAGGTTAATTTAGGTTAGGTATAGTTAGGTTAGGTTAGGTTACGATACGATAAGATACGATACGAAACGAATCGATACGAAACGAAACGAAATAATACGATACGATACGATATGATACGATACGATACAATTACGATACAATACGATACGCTGCGATAGGTTAGGTTAGGTTAGATTAGGTTAGGTTAAGTTAGGTTAGTTTAGGTTAATTTAGGTTAATTTTGGTTAGGTTAGGTTAGGATAGGTTACGTTAGGTTAGGTTAGTTTAGGTTAGGTTAGGTTACGATACGATACGAAACAAAACGATACGATACCATACAAAATGATACGATACGAAACGATATGAAACGATACGATACGATACGATAACATACGATACGATACGAAATGATACGATACGATACTATACGATAGGTTAAGTTAGGAAAGGTTAGTTTAGGATAGGTTAGGTTAGGTTAGGTTAGGGTTAGGTTAGGTTAATTTAGTTTAGGTTAGTTTAGGTTAGTTTAATTTAGGTTAATTTAGGTTAGGTTAGCTTACGATACGATACGATACGAAACGATACGATACGAAACGATACGAAACGATACGATAAGATACGATAGGTTAGGTTGAATTCTGTTAGCCTTCTACAAATCCGCAAGGAGGTTGCAGCAGCATTAGACTTGGATGAGGTAGCAGATGACTTCATATCAAGGAATGAAACCAGAAAGCGGACATTCCTTCGAAGAACATTCTCATGCAGAGACAAGTAATCTGCAAAATTTTGTGGCTACATAGAAGAGAACATTCCTTCAGAAAAGGTACTTGTTAATATGTGATTGTCTTCTCTTAAGACACCGACACGTATATAATTTTTGAAGTCGTAGAGTCTTTAAATCACATTAAAGTTATGTAAATTAATGTCATTCTTCATGTTATTTTAATATGTATTACTAATTTTAGCGTACATCAATGACTTGGAATTGGCAATGGTATGTGTAAATTTTTTCATACAAACAATTTTTATCTAAATAGACATAAATTTTTGCACTCGCAGTATAGTAAAAAAAAAGGCATGAAAAGAGCTTAAATAGCACCATTTTGCACCTTAAAATCCAAATTTTTTCGGGGGGGGGGGGGGCCCGGACCCCCTGCTTTAAGCTTGGGGTCCGGGTATCCTCCACGTCTGATGTACCTTGCCCCCCCTCCCCCCTCAATGATAACTAGAAGTCGGCGCCACTGATGTCTTTATCCACTGTTATTATTTTCAGTTTGGTATATCAGTTGGTTTTAGTGTGGTCGTTAAAACGGAAACATGCAAAATATGACTTTAACAAGCCATTACGCGAAAACTATGAGAGATAAAAAAATTTATTAAGAGCCGAATTCAGTCACATTTTGTGTCTAAAATAAAATAAGAAAAAATATGTAGTACAAATAAAAAATAAAATATTGATGATGAAAATTGCGGCAGACCGCGACCTTAGGTGGCGAGGGGGTGTGAGTGGGTGGGCACAATTGGGTGACAAGATACAGAGAGGTATATTCAGGGAAAGGGGTGATCATGGGTGGATGATACAGAGGGCAGGGAAGAGGACAGAGAGAGAGGAAAAACACTATGATGGTGAGAATGGTAAAGGATTGGAATGAGTTGGCGAGGGATGTGGTTAGAGTGATGGGAGCGAGGGAGTTTAGGAAAAGGTTGATGGGGTCGAAACATTGAGAAGAGGTAGGTTAAGCAAATCCTTGCCACAGGGGTGAGACCCAATTGCAAGAAGAAAAAATAATAATAAATAAAAAAAGTGTGGAGATACTTATGATAAGGGGGAGGGGGAAGAAAGAAAAACTGACTGAATAAAACCCTGCAACATGGCAGCAACCCGACTGTGGGTGAAAAAGTATTGTGTTGTATTACGTACACAACCAACGTAAACCATAGCTATTTTTCCTTCTTCATGTACACGTTACTATCCGCAATTGTAATAATTACACGTTTTCATTACAAACGTTGCACTTGTGTAATTATCATGTTGGCCACTCCTGCAAACTCGGTGTTTTGTTTTTGTTTTTGTAAGCAAATGGATTCGGAAGGTTATAATCCCAAACAAGCGAGGTAAAAGTAAAATTAACCGTTTTTTCATTTCTGTAATTGAAAAATTATCGTTTACAACACAGGTTTTAATGTCAGTTATTACCTAACCCTTTAAATACAATATCTTCAAAGTTTTGAAAACGTACGCTTGTAGGAAGCTGGGTTGATGCCAATTGTTCCAGCACGGTAAAAAATTTTTGGAACAAAGCTACTGCTAAAACAAATTCTTTAGAGAGAATAGTGTTTTGTGATCTCTGACCTTGGCAGTTTAAGTAGGTCGAAGGACGAACTCATTACTTTCGCAGCGTTGTTGTCAGTACATGCTCGTTTTCGATCTGCAGTGAGGCTGCAAATAATTGTAATTAGTAGCCCTCTTTAGGCTGCTTAACTTTCCCTGTCTTCCCTTGGTAAATATCAAGATTCAATACTCATCGTGTACCGGCCATACTATTGATTTTAGACATATAGTTTATTAATGAAAAATGTCTCTAGTTACGTTCAATCAATCAATTTATTTGTCGTTAAGCCCGAAGGCAATGGACAATGTCAAAACACAATAAAAATACAAAAGTTCCAAGTAGTCGTACGTTAAATTTTTTTTTGTTAGGTTAGGTTATGTTAAGTTAGATTAGTTTAGATTATTTTAAATTAGGTTAGTTTAGGTTAGGTTAACTTTACCTAATGTAATATTAGATCAGGTTAGGTTAGGTAAGGTTACCTAACTTAAAACTAATGTAACAAAAATTTTTTATGTAGGACTATTTAGAATGTCACTATAAACATTTTTCAGTAATTAACTATATGTCTAAAATCAATAGTTTCGCCAGTACACAATGAATAGTGATTCTTAACACTTACCCATCAGTAAACTATACTTGTAAAAGTCAATAATTTAGCGGGTACACAATGAGTAGTGATTCTTGATATTTTGTGTGACAGTAGCTTCAAAATCAATTTTGCTTGCAGTTGTGTATTAACAGAAACAGATAGGCTACCTAGTGTTCCATGTAGGTAATATCACAGCCTGTTAAATGGTTGGATATCAAGAAAAAGCCCAGCTGGATGCAAAATAAATACAGTAAAAGGACCAGATGTCAAGTAACCCTACGTATAGCATCTATGGCTGTTCTCTCTTTAGTTACTTAATTTTTTTAGGGTATTAATATTTTATGGGTTTGGCTACTTCAAAAATGTAAAAATTTGCCTTTTTGTTAAATTTTTCAGATACTATTGTTTATATTATAATTCTAAAAAAAATTTCACATTAGACTTAATTAATGTCTTTAGCTAGATCAGTGTTCAATACAAGTATAAAGTAAACATTTTTTGCTGCAAACATCTTCGTCTTAATCATCGTAAGGCGACTTTAGCAATGCTGTGGGATCTTGGTGACAAAGAGGAACTATGTAGTAATAACCTGTGTCATCCTAGGATCAGATTGACTGCGGTGTGTTGAAATTAAATGAAAAAAATTTTGTTTGAAGGGAACAGAAGGTTAGGAGGGACAGGAGACGGAAGGATAACAGGAGACCGGATGATGCACCAAGTAATGTGGAGAGTGTGTCGTCTGCCCCGAAGGGCCAGCGTGAGTCGAGCAACCGAGTGCGGGAGCGGAGGCCTCCTCCAACCGTCGAGCAGAAGAAGCCTGCGAATGATGCGGCGGCTGCTGAGAACACAGGTACTTGTGCTTGTGCTGACACTGGTATGATTTAACTCATTAATTTACTATAATTCTAAGTTTGTATTATCAATTCCAAATGGTAGTTTTGAAAATTAACTAGTTTGGTGAAATAAAATATAATTTTCAGGGTTTATACAACTACTTACTGGAGTATCCTACTAATTTGCCTTTGTTAATACTAACCTCACATTCTGACAGGTTGCCACTGTGTGTGGGATCCAGAAGATTCACATGAACTGCACTAAATCAGTAATCCCTAAATTACCAAATTTCCAACAGATACATGTCTCAAGTAAAGTTTGGCCTGGTATGCCAACTGTTTGTGTATCAGTTAGCTATTTTTCAATACAGGAGAATATAAAATTAATTAAAATAAGCAGAACTGGTGAATTGAATTGAATTGTTTATTGTCCAAGAAGACTACAAATTGTACAAGTTGTACATATAGTATACGACTCATCAAACTAAAATTATAAATAACATGGACGTACATATACGTAACAACACACACACAAACAAATACATAATTATACAACCGATACATAAATATACAAACAATTACATATATAAGCTAGTTCAAATGATGGGTTACTTTGTTATGCTGTTATTATGTAAAATTATCATTGGCTTATCTCTGACATTTTTTTTTTGTAACGTTAAGTAGCATATGTGCACTGAGTTTGTTTATTTCTAATAGACACAGCCTGATAGTAGTCTTGTTTTCACAATGATGGTACAGTATCTGTTTACACATGCATTAAAATTTTGAGCAACAGCTAACTTTGAAAGGAATATTTTGAAACTGATACTTTGTGTGTCTAGGATTCATATCTACGAACTCTGATTACATAAATTACCAGATTTACAGTAATAGCAGTTAAGTGCAAATAAAGTGACTAAAATACAACAGGTCAGATGTTAAGTAGTGAATTATATTCCAAGGTAAAAAACCAATTGTCACCATACTGCTTTGTTGCTGTTTATGCAGTGAAAGTGCTGTAATATGTAGTTGCTGTACTCTGACAAGTGTGTGATAATGCTTCTTAATATTTACCAAGTGCAAGAGTGACTGTCAAAGCTGTTTACACAGTGAGAGTATTGCGAGAGTCACCGTCATTACAGTAACTTTCACTGTTTAGTATCGTGAAAATGAGCCTTAAAGGAATGTTGAAGGGCACAATTAAAGTCTTGCACGTGTATTGTTACAGAGCCACCAGAGCTCCCAGACTTTTCCAATCTGAAGCGTGAGACGGACGAAATAGCAGCCCTGACGAGCAAGAAGTACTCCAAGCGGCAGATCTTCAGCAACTGGACCAGATATGAGAACCCTCCAGAAGTACATAGTGAAGAGGAGGACAGTGGCAGGAGGTCGGACTTTGAGAACCTGGCGCACCTCCCTGCGTCATGTATGTGCCTTGATTGTTTGAGGTTGTAGAATCACAGTTCTGTTACGTTGCCAAGCTATTTATAAAATTTATGATTAGGTAGTTCTTTTCTACAGTTTATGTCATTTCTAGTGTCTGTCTGGAATATTTACAACTAGTGTGTTGCTATGATAAGGGATTCACCTACCTGGCTGTTGAATTGTGCTGCAGTGAATTAGAAATATGAGTTCATTTGCAAAACTGTTATATGTTTGCACAACATACCTATCTATAAAAGGAACATTTCAGAAAAATATTAGTAAATTATTAATTCTGAGCTCTTCAACTTGGCTAAAAAACAACCTTTTCACACAGCTATATATCACAAAATTCACTGCTCACATCAAAACTAAATAAGGGGGCTGTACTGAACTTTGTTTTAGACTTTGCAGCAGTAAAATAACATTATCATTGCTTAAAATTCAATAGTTCCAACTCTACTGCGAAAACACTGCGCGTCAGTTTACCACCTTGTGGTATGGTACTAGGAGCTTGCGTTATACGTACCTAGTAGCTTTTATTGCTACATCACTTCTACTTCTACAGTGTGCAAAATACTGTAGGTTCATTCATGTATGTGAACCCGGTAAAATAACAGTAATTATGACTGCAGTATTTGTGTAGTAAATGAGATTGCTAAACACAAGCCAAAAGTTTTGATTATTGCATGAACAGACAAATTTTATGATAAACTTGTCTTTTGGCATTTGTCTGCTTCTTTCATTTTTTATTGCAGCTAAGCAGCTGTTACATGTTAAATCTATTCAGTTTGGTGATGTTTTATGCTGCAATGATAAAGTATGCTTCATTAATAATTTTCTGCCATGAATTTTGTGTTATGTACGGTAATATTAAAAATTTTTGAGATGAATTTGGGTTGAGGTAAGTGAAAAAACTGCCAGTCACTTAAAGAGGCTCAATTTTTTAAGTATAGTTTGTGAACATTACTCTTTTCAATAGTGAATAATTTGTTGCAAAAATTTATTGTTGAATTTTACTGAATCATTAATTTACATTATGTAATTATGAAATACTGATGATTTTTTTTTCTTTTCTCCTCCATAAAAGATGGTTTTGTAGATTAGTGTTTGCTTGTAACGTAAATTTTTCAAACACCACTCAAATACCTTAACTAACAACTATAAAATTTAAATTTAAAAAAAATAGAGGGTTTCACAAGTACTTACAGGTGGCATTGCAGATAGAAAACACATACAGATGGATGAACACATTTCTCCAGGGAAGCGCGGTCACAACGTTTTGTCGACTACATTGGCTTCATCAGGTGACGAGTGTAGATGTAGTCGGCGAAACGTTGTGACCGCACTTCCGCGGAGAAATATGTTCGTCCGTCTGTGTGTATGTGATTTCTGTCTGCAAGTGCCACCTGTAAGTACTTGTGAAACCTTCTACTTTTTAAAATTGTAATTAGTAGCCTAACAGCCTTTCCCGCCTTTAACAAGTATAAAATTGTTATTGTAAAAAAAGTTGCTTGAATTCGGTAACTAGCTATTTTTATTTGGCCTTCATTAAATGGAAATATTTTATTTCCAACATTTGTGTATACTGTACTGTTCACGTCTGTAATGTGAAAAATTATTTTATAAGAGGTGTTTCAAATTTTACTGCTATGTACAGTAACCATAGCAGGGTAAACTTTCTTGGAGTCTACTGCTTTCTGTTTATTTTGAAAGTGTTCTCTTTTTCAATTGCAGTATGTTTAAATCTGGTTTCAAAATAATGAGAAATCACTTTTTTTTGTGCATGCAGCTGGTAGTCACTTCAAATTCAAGAGTGAGCACAGCTGGGATGTAAACCCGTCGTCGCTGTATGCAGAGTACTTCTCTGTGAACGTTGAGTCTTTGGCCCAGGGTCTGGCCTGCATACCACTCTATGACAAGCTGGAGCTGCCCAAGAACCTGCTCTCGGTGCGTTGTTCTGTGATGTAGCAGTGGCATTACCTAGTGTTATCTTACGTCATTTCAAGCAATGACAGAGCCCCTTATAAAAATAATTAAAAATGCATGCAGTTAATGCTTGTAAATACAAACCTCATTAACACAGAATGGTTTTCTTTCCTCTTGTGGCTAAACAAGAAACTAAATATTTATTTCTTTCTTCAATAAAAATTTTCTATGCATAAAACAATGCACATACATTGAAACCTCATTAATACAAAACCTGTTAATACAAAGTTCTCATTAATACAAAGTTAACTTTTATTCCCCTTGGAATGGGACAAGAAATGAAATAATTACTTCAATGTTTAGTAAAAATTTTGTTTATGCATTAAACCATGCAATATCAAGCTCTCAAGTAAAAGGAAGTCGTCGTGGTGAAAAGACTATTTTATTTGTGGGTGTAAACAGAGTGACCAAAATTTTAGAAACAGTTTAAGGTTTCAGTGAACATCTGTTAATACAAACCTCAGTATTACAAACAGCCAAAATTTTGGTCCCTTCACGTTTGTATTAAAGAGGTTTGACATTGTTGTACAAAGTCTATTGGTAAAAAGAAGGCTTGATGGTGATAAGAATTAGGGATGGGGAAAATTTACTGTCACAGCGACAAGGCATGTCGCTTGTCGCTTCAACGACCGTGTCTAAAAATAGTAGGGCCGGCCAACAACAGCGACAAGCAGTTCCTGTGTTATTGACATATACTGCTGCTTGTGTCGCCATCTGTTACCCTATCCCGTACCTTAAATTCCTGCAGATTAGTAGAACCTGTATCCTGCCATGCTTTTTAATTGTCATTGAATGTCAGCATGAAATATTTTTTAATGGATTTTACATACTGCTACCACAAACATCAGTGGATGAGAACAGAGGAATAAAAGCATAATTTGCTGTACGTTGGAGTTAGGAATAAATAAATTTAGTATTTTCTGTTAATTAAATAGTATTGGGGGATAGGGATGAAGGTTAATACATATTTTAAAAAATTCCTCAATATATTTGTATAGCTTTTGGTGACTAAGTATCCAATAAAACAAGCAACAGTCGGCTAAACAATCATCATGTTATTTAGCAGTCTGTGCGAGCTTGTCGCACTGAACCGGATGGTTGCGACATGCGACCCCATTTTCCTCCTCCTCGAAGAGCGATGCACTGTCGCCAGATATCTGCTGTCGCTGCAGGGTTCATATGCGACACGCCACGAACAGCTCTATCAATCCCTGCTGCGACTCAAGGTCACAACGCAGTTGTAACTTATCTCTGCACGATGTTTTTTGGGATAAGCGATCAGTCTGTCGCTCACGCAAACAAGCCGTGATAAAGCTGCAGCGACAAACTGGATGCGTCGCAATGTAGCTGTTAAAGTGGTGTGTCCTATGTATGTGTAACAGCGACAGTACATCGTTCTTCGAGATGGAACTACTCTGCATGCGACATAGAAGTTGTATCTGATAGTTGCACCACGCAAAACAATGTGTTCTGGTTATTTTGACGAAAACAACACATTTCAAACGTGATTAATTTCTATTATTTTGCCTTTAATGTTCACAAACATAAAACTGAATAATATTTTAATTTGAACTACACATGAAATTTTATTTAATACAATATTCCAATACCACTGAATAAAATATTTTATGAGTATATTGTAGAGAAATTAAAAGGATAATGATTTGCAGAGTAGAAATCTCCTAAATAATATAGGTATACATTTTAAGACTGATTCTATAGGTTCTGACATGTAATGTTTACGATTGTAATCCATTTTCGAAAAATTTTCATAATATAAAACTGTAAAATGAGCCAATTTACATATCAAACAATTTTTTGCTAAATTTACGTTTCCATAACGTTATATTTACAGCCCCTTGAAAAACTTTTTTGACAAAACTACAGAAGGTAGAATTTACTGTGGCAGTATATTATGAAAATTTTTTCACATTGTCTTTATTTTATGAGAAAGCTGGGACTTTCATGGATGAAAGTGCACAGAATTTTTATTTTTTTTTTAATTAATTGAATTTCAACTGCAACAAAGTCACAGCTATTTGGCCCTGCAACATTCGTGTTGCTGTTCGCTGTTCGTTGCAGTGACAAGATTGTGTCGTGACTCCCATCACTAGTAAGAATGTTGGTATTTTATTGAAAAAAATTTGTAGATTGTTTTAATAGTTCTTGCAAAGAGTTGTAAATACTAGTATCATTATTATTATTACAGTATTTAGGTTTTGTGGCTTTCATTGAATAACTTTCGTCAGTATTACTATATGTAGTGTTTTTCAGTTTCCGGTTAATTCATCATTCCTTTATTCTCTCAGATTATAACTTTCGTCGTCTGAAATCACCCTTCCCTTTATCTGTCTTTTGATCTTTATCTGTAGTCTTGTTTGTCTTTAAATATTTTGAATTTGTTTGTTTGGTTTTTTAAATCTTCCATTGCTGTTTGTAGTTCACTCATATCTTCCTTGATTTCTGTAATCCATCTGATGTTGCTCTTACTGTTGTGTTCCATAATTTTTCTATTATTTTTCTGACCATTCTGTTTTCTGGTGTCCTGATTAAATGGCAGAAGAACAAGATGTAGTTCTTCCTTATGGTGATAATTACAGTACCTGTTCCATTTCCTTGTAGTATTGTTTGTTTGTTATAATTCTTCTTCTTTCTGTCGTCAGTAGTCTGTCTGTTACTGCTGTGTTGGTTGTTTTAAAATTGGTTTCATCTGAGTATGTTTGTTGTGTGACTGTTTTATAGCTATTGAAATACTGTTTTATAGCTTTTGAAATACTTTTTTTGTTATATGTGTTTTTGTGAAAATGCTGTGCTCTGATCAGTTTGTATATTCTGTTTTGCCATGTCAACTTCTCATTGAGAGTGAACGTTATGATGTCTCCCGAATATTAAAATTTGCTTACAGTTTTAATTTTCTTTTCAGCTATTGTGATATTTTTTGGTATTTGACACAGCTTCAGTCTTTTTGAAGGATGTTTTGAGGTTGACGCGTGTCAGTTGCGTCAAGCTGTAAAATCTTTAACGCTCGCCCCCGATTTTTTTTATACTTGTTATCTTAACCTTAAAGTCTTAACATGCGCCCGCACATTTCCGATTACCGTGTTGCCGTTTAGTTTAGCTTGTAAGATTGTTAAGTCACAGTCTTTATTTGTAAACCTATAACTACTTACGTTAATATGTTCCAGTGTTTATCCAATGTGTATTTTCATTGCATAATTGTATCACGCAACTTTGTTAACCTTCCACGAGTGTTTGTTTATAAATACGGCCGAGCGTCAAACCAATATTACCAATCCCGTGCACGGACTTTGTAAAGTGCATTCACAAATGAATACGGGAAAATACACACGTAATTATATATTGTATTTGTTCCTTATGCTTTGAAATGTATTTAATATTAATTCAAGTGTTTTTGTACCTTACTTTTAGTGTTTAATGGCAACACGCGTATTATTCTTCCCAGTCGGGATATTTATTTTGTGCGGCAGAGTAGTTTTGACCCGAGGGAGTAATTTTAGAGTGTGAGGGTGGCACACTTGTAGCAGCAGACAGTCACGAGCTCTCGTCGGCCATTTTGCGCCGCCCACCTAACGGTACTTTCAGCCCTTCTGGCCAGTATAAAAGGAGGGCAACCTGCCCAAGTTCTTCAGTCGTCAGGGACTCGGCCTAGCCGCCGGGTCAT
>PNEQ01097767.1:0-22677 GCA_003012365.1 Medauroidea extradentata
TTTTTTTTTTTTTTTTTTTTTTTTTTTTTTTTTTTTTTTTTTTTTTTTTTTTTTTTTAGAATCAATGAAATACATAATTCTAGCGTGGTTTTTAAGGCCACGATCGATCGTTTCTACTATTTCACGATACTCACTTTTTTATTCCTAAACTAGAGCAAATATCGAAAAACTGATGCACAGTTCTATTAAAATGGTTTTCACAATGAAGTCTAATTTTGCTTGACATAAAATTAGATCGATTTGGCTAACTAGCTCAGTAATGAAAATTACATAACTAGCAGAAACTACTATGTATTCTGTCTTGAAAAAAAAATAGTTAACACAGTATACACTACCTTGAACAAAACTGTACAACAATGTTTCGATAACTGTTCTGGTTTAGGATTTATAAAATCCTTAAACGTAGTATAAACGATTGTCATAGCCTTAATAAAGGCCATGGGCGATTCCTTTCCATATCGTTTGTCTTACCCACTGACTCCATCTATAATAACCATGACCACTAATCGACGAGGCACTATGCTTTACCTGTCTACCTACTTACCCTCAAGTAACTGTATCGATGAAATATTTCGCAAAGTGAAATATATCAAATAAAATGTTCAAATATTAAAGCAATATTCACACGTTGGAAGACAAGATTTTGCGAAATATTCCACGCAAAATTATTGCAAGAATACCGCGTAGGTTTTTTTTTTTTTTTATGAGTTCACAGACGTACACAGCGCAATATCTTTCTTGCTTCAGAATTAGTTTATAGCCCTGGTAGGTACCAAATAGCCATGGTATTATAAATCGCAAAAGCAATCCCATCAAAAATAAATGGTTTGATTTAGAGTACATTTTAAAATATTGAAGCGAGAAGAATGAATGCTTTATTAAAGACAATTATAATTCATCCTAAATTTCTCATCGCTCACCACAGACAAAAATTTATTACATCTCTTTAAAGTCACGTTTCCAACATAGTAAGACCAACAGGAGTACAAGTTCGATACAACTTGTATAATATTATTTAAAAAAATACATGCTCCAGCTTCCCATTTAGCGCAAGATATGCTGTGGGCAAGATATTGCGCAAGAAGTTCTGGCACTCGGTCTGTACCTTGCACGAGTTTAGCGTCCATTTTGTGTCGTATGAGACTTACTTGTCAGCATAAAATTGTCAAAGACGCCATATTACGCTCGGTCTCAGTTCATTCGAGGAAGACTTAACGCACAACCACTGACACCATCGAATGAAACGGTTCTTGGATACGTACACTGACCTGCAGACAAACAAATGACTTTTGTTTCAATTTGTTCTATCACACTTGGAAAGACTGAAGTCCAATATGAGTTTCATAAGATCGTCAAAGGAACTTACAGTCACTGATGAAAGAGTCACGTTACAAATGTGGAAAGACTAAGAGCGCATGGTTTATAACTCAGCGCTAAAAACATTCGTTTAGAAATGTAGGTTTCTCAAAGCCAATTCGCAAATATAAAAAAAAATAGCTATCATAGAGAATAGTTTTTGCCAACTTTCTGAGCAAAATCTTTCTCGATTAACGTATATCTGAAGAACAATCTCTGACGGCGAAATCTCGTATATTTATTTGCAGCGCAAGAGATCACGCTTAACAAATGTATCATTCTGGGTGAATGTTTGCTCATAAAGTTGGCAAATATAATTACAAAGGATTGTTGTTTTGTAGTTTTCCTATATTGACTTTCAAAAAGTGTAGATCTCAATTGAAGTATTCCGAGCTTATTTATCTACCACGCCAACTTAAGCTCCACTTTCCAGCGAATGTAAAATAATATCTCAAACTCTACAACCTGGGTTTGACAATGGATGGTTGGCAACAGGCTGAGATCACTAGAAGGGAGATCCATAGTCAAGCTTTCAAGGTGGGGCTATGCTACTGAAGAGGATGTCAGGTATAACTGTAGAGTTGTTAGGACTGTCAAATACATGCTCCAGTTTCGACTATGTCCAACCTCGTGCACAGAGGATCACCTGCATCAGGACTCAGAAAATTCAGCGAAAGTGGCCAAGTTTTGGTCATATTTGTACGATGTTTACAAATGTTTCTGTTTAAATATGTATGTTGGTTTCTGATTCGAGAATATTAATCATTTATGATGCGGAAGCGTCTGGACAACCACTTCACTTAAAACAACAATTTTAAACGTCTGTTTGACATATATTTTTGAACGTCTCTGTCAATAATTAGCAGAGCCCAATTTCGCCAGAATCTACTTACATGCTGCAGTAATTTTGAAAGATTACAAGCTTTGAATATCAAAGTAAGATAATTGTTATTATAAGATCACAGCAATATAGTATTGGTATACTTTATCACTTCATTCACAAAAATTACACTAAAGCTATTCATAGCAAGCTTTGCTGTATGGTGGCCGAATGTCAGACCGTTCGCCTCCCAGCAAGGCAATTCGGGTTCGATTCCCGGTTTTTCGCGTGTCGGAATCGTGCCGGACGATGAAGTTGGTTGGCGGGTTTTCTCGGGGATGTCCGTTTCCCCCGACCTTTCATTCGGGTACTGCTTCATACCCACCTCTTGTCGTCCCCACCAGAGCTAAAGACTTCGATATTAAGCGCTGATCAAAATCACTCACTCACTTTGCTGTGTAAGTTTGTTATCAGCTGGTAGGCAAAGCCCATTTGGCAATAATTAGAGGTTTTATAAAGTTTATTTCACTATAATTTGCGTTCTCAAGCTACATATCGACTGAAACGCCATTTAAGTAAAATATTTTTATCGGCAAGTATGCAAGTTTTAATATAAAAAGTATTTTTCAGCAAGTCTTCATTTTTTTCATTTCACAGTTAGCAAACTGTATACTAAAAAATATGTGAACACATTAACTAAAACGTTTTTAGCGTCCCTGATGTTGTTTCATATAAATCACGCATTAACAAAAATAATAATACCTGAAAGGGGAATTGACAATCAATTGCAACCAAATATTTAATTCAACTAATTAATTGCTGCAAATAAAATACAAGTTCAGTTGAGTCATGTTCGTATTAATACTGTACCGTTACTAATTTAGTTGCTTCATCAAGTACAACTTGGCCTATATAGTCTAAGCAGTGCTTGTGTAAGTATTACTTCTTGAAATAATGGTTTATTAATGTATTTCTGAAAAAAAAAAACAATACTTGAATAATAAACATTACTTAGAAGTAGGCTAGTGCGTATTTTCCAAATAAACATTCAACTATATATCCCACCCTATTAGAAAAAATTATCCAATGCATGGCGCGTAGAGAGGTTCGTCTATCGTGGTGGTAAAACAAACCACATTATTTTTAGATAAAATGTACATGTATGCCAGGCAAATGTAATTTATTAACATATAAGTTTTTATATATCATATTTTCATAAAGTTTCAATATTCTGCTTTCAGTACGCATTCTCTCCGAGAATTGAACAACTAACATCATTGACCAGGCTTAGTATTTACATAGAGGAAAAGTTTCACATGCCTTCGAGGACAAACAAGACGAGGTATTGTGGGTGACGTAGTACAGGTATAATAACTAAATCTCATTAATGGAAGGAAAAGAAACATTATGAGGTTCCTCAAGAAAATGAGTTAATACTATACCTATAACATATTCCTTGCATCAATTTTCGCATAAGAATGACAAGTGTAGCGTGAACAGTAAATTACCCTAGACAAACTTACTTCATGAGTAGTCATTATAATTTCATGACAATGTTTAGTTTAAATATATTTCAGTTAAAATAAATTTCATATTTATAAATTATGAGTTTACTAGTTTACAGAATGAGAAATGTGGTTTACATGAAGTAGATAAGGTCAGGTTACATATTTAAGTCAAATGTTATTATGTAAATATATATTTTTTTTACTTACATGTGTATGACACATACGTATTAATGTACAGTTTAGTAGCAATAAACGGAGTCAATGGGAACACAATTTAAAAAAATATGCATTTTTTTCTAGTTTATTTCTTTGAGGTAATACTTGAGTTCACTTAATCATGTAAGCAGAAATTTCGCAAAGTGTATAAAATTAAGTTACCTGTTATTTTTATTTATGTAACATTATGTTATTAAGATTTCACCTTACAACCCACTTGAATCTTTCCTCACTAACGAGTTTCAAATAATGCCATGACGATTATGAAAATTCCCTCAGGTACAATAAATTCTCAAACAAATTTTTTCGCGCGTGTTATATTTCGGGAAAATATTATTGTAACTGAGCATAATTTGTGCACAGTGATTCTAAATTTTCATTCGTTTTAAATATTTAATACTCTGGAGTTATAGGTAGATATGTATAGTTAAATAATAAATAAACTGAGAATTCATATATATATATATATATATATATATGTGTGTGTGTGTGTGTGTGTGTGTGTGTGTGTGTGTGTGTGTGTGTGTGTGTGTGTATGTATAGCTTAGCTCGCCATGTTGACTGCAATTTTCTGTGCCTACATAATGGTGTAACCATTTTTAATTTTGTGTAATTGGAACGCTCAGTCTTGGATCAAAGCCTAAGAATACGTGGCTATTAAGGCTGACACCTTACGCCCAGTTTACACCGAAAAAATAACAGTAACAATGTTAATTATAAAACTTTAGTTACAAAAATGTTAACAACAAATTATAAGCTATGATACACTATTTTATAGCCATGTTGATAGCAAATGTGCTATTAATATTGTTGAAAACGCCAATGTTACTAAAAAATTCGCAAGAATTATAAACTGAAGTTAATAGCAATGTTGATGACAAAATAGCGTACAATATTAGTGACAACATTGCTAGTAACATTTGTTACCAACATCCTTTGATCTAGACCACCGTATAATGGATCGGGAAAATAATGTTATCAACAGTGTTGGTCACAAAGTTATTTACATGTTTCAAAAATGCATGACTTTGGTTGCTTGCAAACGTTTTCATCAAAATATTCGATACAAGTTCTAAATAAATATTTTTTATAAATATTAACAAAGTAAATAACAAAATGCTGGTAACTATGTTGGTAAAATGGTGCTTTCAACGATTTACAAGCATTTTTACAACAATATTAATAACTTTGTTGAAAACACGTGTTATTAGCAACGTTGTCGCTGGTTTAAACTAGGCTTTACTCCCGTGTAACTATCAACTTCATCTCTAAGCGCAATGAGCTCAAATGCCCCAAATCTTTCCGGTGAAAATTCGTGTTAAGTGTTTTCCATAAAACTAATAACAACAGATTTAAGATTTTTTTTGGTAATAATATCACGTCAAGAGCGACCTGCTCTATTTAAACTAGCACTTCCTCTTCCTGAATCTCAACCGTCATTGACATTCTGCGGTTGTCCAGCAATTATTTAAAAGAAGAAACTAAGAATTTGTTCGCTGTGCGAGTGAAATCACGTGGAAATACGCTCACCTTGAAGTGCACTGACCTGGCGGAGAAGTGAAGTGTGTCGGAGGTCGTTGTTCTTGCGTTACGTTCGTGTCGTAGAGTATAAATATAGCAGCTCAGGCTGCAGAAATACGTAGTCCAACATCGACTTGCGACCACAACACACCCATCATGCCTCAACCGTGCTGTGGACCAGGTGAGATCAAAATGCTCCACTCAACTAGATTCAAGTTATAACCACTTGCCAACGTCATACCAGCTCATCGCAGTTCCAGTGTTGTCAATCAATCCTTACTGAGAACTGCGCCACAAATTAAGAACAATTTTTAAATAAAATATCTGGAACATCGTTATTTCGAAGTTAAAATGTTTTTCGTAGGTTATGATTAAAATTAGAAATGTGATCTTTATAGAATATAATTCATAGGAAAGCAGGGAAAAAATGCCTCGGTAAGTGTAACTATGAATTAAACTCACTCACTTAAGTCAAGGATAACACGTAACCGTCTTACGTTTGCAAGATTTTCGTAATACGCATTTAATTCTTTAATGCATTGGGAACACGCTGATAACGATGTTATTTTGTGAGATATTGTCAGTTAGGCGTCAGAGTATTTATACAGTGGTTGTTTGATGATTTACCCAAATTTATTCCACAAGTATTAATTTTAAATTTTTATATTATTTTAATTTTTACGACTAACGCCGTATCTTTTTTTATTTCCTAATTTTTAAATACTTATTTTGTCTATGTAATTAGCTAGCGTTTATTCATTGCGGGAAATAAAAAAAAAATATTCCTTCGAACCGTTCACAAAATGTAATCTTGTGGTGTTACTGGAGACAATTGTTATAGTCTAATTAGTATAAGTATAAGTAATGTGTTGGGCTTTTTACATGCGACATACCTAAATATAAGATACTTTTCTTAGAATGGTCTGCTCGTTTAAGAGTCACATAGCCTATCTATTTAAATTAGGCATCAGTTAAATTCTTCCATGTAGTCGTACAACAATAATAGTGGTGTAAGTGTATTAAAAGTGCGTTAGTATATTTGTCTTCATCTCGAACAATTATTATATCATTCTGGACCGTTACAAATTTATGTTTTCATTTCAAGTTTGGATTCAGAAATAAATTAGTAGGACTCTTCCTATCAACCTTGCAGTAACGTACTTCAAATATGGAATCACTCTTATGTAATTACGTCTCATTGTATCAATTTTTGACTACTATAAAAAAGTAAGTCATCTAAACTATCCTAATACATAGGTTACTGCCGTAGAAAAGGATTCTCGAAAAACTGTATTCGCTCATAAATATAACATTACAAAAACTTTTTCTTTAATGTTATATACATCAAGTCTTAAACGTGTAAGCGAACAAGTTCTCCCAATACAGCAGTATTCCTTAAACATTTTCGTATAATATTTGGTTTAAAAGCTTTTTCTTAAAAACACTTGGTAGGCAGAGCATTAAAGGGTATAACATTCTTCATTTCTGTGTCAATTGAATTTCCGGTTCCTAGACTGTCAAATTGTATCAAGAAAGCTCAAAATCATATGCGTTAGTATGTATGTCTTCCTAACAGGTAAAGTCTAGCACGCACCTTCATGGAATTTAGAAGTTTCCTCTTGAATGAGAATATTTTCTTAGGGATGTTCAAGAAGGACAATGTCATAATTTTTATACGTACGAAACAGTGTTAGTTTTATATACATTACTTTGGAATACATTGTCCTCTTACAAAAAAAATTTAGCTCAGCAAGTTATCTCAAAATGGCATTTCAAAATCAAATTGTGCATACACCCCCCGAAAACCAATCAACATAATAAATCAAATTTATTCACAGAAAATGTCAATGTCAATGGCTAGAGCATCAAGTAGGCCTATATGAAAACCCAAAACTAAATATCTTTTGAATTTTAAATATTTCTCATTGTAGCAACGAAACGTTCTAATTTCAAAGATTTTAAAATAATACAAAATAATTGTTTGAATGGGTTTTTTATGTACTTAAAGCCCTAGCCAGTGACATGTGATTGTATTGTGAATTATTTAGTTTCATTATGTTGATTGGTTTTTGGGGGTGTATAAACTAAAAACATGCAAATTTTTACTTTGAAATGTCATTATGGAAAACTGGATGAGATAATTTTTTTTTGTAAGAGAAAAATGTACTCCCAAATAACTTCTGACCACGGCCGTAGAAGAACAGGTCTGAACACTCGCCTGGATATTTGACCCCCTTGTTGTTTGGCTGTAGTTCACCAAGTTACCGAGAATATTGTGTTTTGTTGGCGCTTCAGTTAGGGCGGTCGGACTTAACTCCGCCCACTTCTTTCCCACTAAGATAAACAATTTATCAAAACGTATTTTTTATCAATTTACGAAATACTTTCTTCGCTCACAAATTAAGAGAAGGCTCCAGCAATTTTTATTTACTTTATAAATTTAACAATGGAAAAAAGTAAGCGGAGTAGAGTCCGACCGCCCTAACTGAAGAGCCAATAAAACACAATATTCTCGGTAACTTGACGAACTGCAACCAAACAACAAGGGGGTCAAGCAAAATACATTGGTAGATAGGCGAGTGTCCAGACCTGTTCTTCTACGACCGTGCTTCTGACGAACTAACACTGTTTCATAAAAACAAAAATTTTTAATTTTTATCCCTCAGGAACGCCCTTAATACGCCAGTAACAAAAAGAGTAATTATTAAGCTGTCACAAATCCTGTTATTCTCTTATTTTCATACCAGACATAGTTTTTATTTTTAGTGCTAGTTTCATTATGCCGTACAATACCTATAATCCAATTGAATCAAAGCACATGGAACATCAAACATAGTTAAGTTTTTGATTTCTTACGATGACCTTAGAAGCAAATTATATTTGCGTGTGTCGTTTATGAATGTAATACACTTCAGTGCTCTTATTTTCTGATATTTTTTAATTATTTTATATGTTTAATTGTTGCGTGATGGGAAGATTTTGGTGATTCGTCAGAGAGCATCGATGTAATCTGATATTGAATGATCCACTGATACTTCGTTCACAGCATGGAACAGATCTGCTTTCACGTACAGTACACATCTCGTGAAGTGACTGGTGTTTAGAGAGTGTGTGGTTTATAATTCATCCCTAAAAGTATCAGTTCAGAATTGTAGGTTTCTCGAAGCCAATTTGCAAAAATAAAAAAATAAAAAATAAAAAACAACAATCCTAGACAATAATTTTTCTAACTTTTGGAGCAAAAATATTTCTCGATCAACGTGTATCTGAAGAAAAATATCTGACGCTGAAATTTCCTACATTTAGTTGGGGTGCAAGAGATCACTCTTAACAAATGCTTCATTCTGGGTGAACGTTTGCTCATAAAGTTGGCAAATATTATTATCTAGTATTGTTGTTTTGAAAATTTTTCCATATTGACTTTCAAAAAGTGTAGATCTCAATTGAAGTATACAGCACTTATTTATCTACCACGCCCTCTTAATGGTTTTCTCTTGTGTGTTCACAGAGCCGGGATGCAAATGCGCTCCTGGATGCAAGTGCAACGACTGCGCCTGTGACAAGAAGTGATGCAGGTAATATGATAAGATTACTTACATCAAATGGTGTGCTCAACACTGGTCTTAATATTTGTGTCCTCTTAAGTAAGTTAATGAGTGAAGACATTTTGGCAAGTGCTTAAGGGCGCCACCTTACATGCACTTCAAATGTGCTGTAATGTGTGGGGAAATACCTTTTGTTTAAGGAATACTGTTTACTAAAAGAAATACTCTTTACACTAGTACAGAATGTTGTTGTCAAGACACCATTGTCATTAAAAAAAATATTTTTAAGCCCTTCAGCGTAGCTAAACACTTGTTCAAATGTCTCAATCATACAATAAAAAGTTAATAAGTTAAATAATTTAAAAATTTTGACATTTTTACCACGAGTGAGAGATTTTGGTCAGCGCGTAACTTCGAGGTCTTCAGCGCTGGTGAGGGGTGACATGAGGTGAGTGTGGAGCGACGCCGGAATGAATAGGCGGGGGAAACGGGAGATCCCCGAGAAAACTCGCCGACCAGTGGCATCGTCCGGCACGATTCCCAGATGCGAAAATCCGGGGACTGACTCCGCCGGGAATTGAACCCGGATCGCCTTGGTGGGAGGCGAGAGGTCTGACCCCGCGGCCCCTTTTTTACCACAAAGAAGAATAGCAACAACAGAATATCTTACAGTCGTAAAAGTATTTGAATAATGATACATAGAAATTTACAATAAATCAAGGAGATGAGAAATACATCTGCGTGTCTCCATTAAACTTAAGCAGTACACATTTCTTGTTGTGTATGCATATTGTTGCAACGTACGTAAGAATTTTGTTCTAAAAAACCCAAATTAGCAGAAAAATCTCATAGTTACTTTATTTCAAGTTACATCGCTGGAACAATTGTTAATTATGTAAATACTTAAAGGATTTTTTGTTATACAATTGTGTGAAACATTGTGTCTTCAGTTACACAAATTGTTTATCAACATATCAGAAAGCACTTTAGTTTGTAAGTAGCAAATATAATACAATATATTATGATTATGTGCTATAACCGTATTTCAACACTTACATGACATGTACCTTAATTTCTGAATACTTTTCTTGGGTATGAAAACGGAAAAAATAGTATATTCGGCTAATCATATGACAGTACACGTACACTACATAATGGTACAGTTACGCACAGGTAATTTTCCATATCTTTCAGACGTAAGGATATATGAAGTTAAAGGCAAATGGCACTATTATGCAAACGTTAAACATCATAGCTATTTAATTTTACCCAATAAAAAATTACTGAAAATTTTTATCACACCATTCTCATTTGGTTTCTTGTCGTCTAGGCTTTCACATTTATGTTTTCTGTAATATTCTTATATAGTACTTTCCGTAGTAGGCAAATTAATAAGGGTATTTGTTCCTTTTGTTTCAGGTTGCTTTCCATTCCTGATGGCATGCTGCTCTTCGTGGCATAATACGTCTAAGTCATGTACATATTCAAGAAAATATATATCTTTCTGTAAATAACCATTTGACATGTAAACTAAATTATAATATTCTGAAAATGTTGTAATGTTACTTTTAATTTTTTTTCGAAGTACTTTATTGTTTTCTAAAAATTGTTCAAATTAATTTTGCTTGTTCATTTAAATGTAAATAAACAAAATTTATTGAAAGCGTTTCTTTAAGTTATTACACCATAAATCCTTTTTCCAGAAAGTGGTAAATCTCACACGACTAACTGGACTATATTTGCTAAAATTGATTTCCTCTCGTTTTAGGACTGCTATAATATAACTGTAAATTTATAATTAATTTCACATGTCATTAGACTTAAATAAACTTACTGTACTTTGATCACTTCAATAGTAGAGTTTGGTTTACCACAGATAACATTGTCATTAAGAGTTCCGTTGGCACGTAGCTATTTTGCGTGATCGGGACCTGACTGGAAACAGGAAACTTGGTTGAGGAGTGGAAGAATTATGGAACGCCACTCATATACTAAAATCTTTGACGCCTATGGAGTGTTTATTTTAGCAAATCAGTTTATCGTGACACACTTCACATTAAGCGGTGATGCAGTAACGATGCACCCTTAACGACGGTAGAAATTTATAGAATCTAGTTATTCCGTTAACCAGAACATTACATACGCAGTCCTCCAGTTAATTCACATGTTGTGTATTTGGGTGTTAAACCTTTTAATTCGATTATGATACAGGTCGTTCGGGATAAAGTGAGCACTAAGGACTTAACATTTGAAAAACATCACTGGCCGTTACTGCATATTAGTCAACACTAAGGACGTTGAATTAGTAACAATTCGAAATTTTACCAAACTCTCTTCAACTTTTACATAAGAGATTAACACGTAATTTCTCCAAATAAAAAAAAGTATGTCCCATAGTTTTAGATAAATCACATATCAAAGTCACAAAATGGCAGTTGCGATGTAGACAAAATAATTTAATATAATTAACTTGCCGAAACAAGATAATTCATAGTGATACTTAATGATGTTAGCTACTTCAAGATACTTTAGTAAACACAAAGCTATACATTTTTGCATTTTTTTTAATTGATAAAGTTAGTAGGCCTAAATTTTTTTCATATCTTCGACTTTTGGCTGCTACTGAAATTTTCAAAACTAACTTTTGTCAAACATGTCATAAAATGCAATGGTACACTGGCTTTCAGATCCTGTAATTTTTAATTCGTTAGTTCATTACTTTTTTTATTTTGGCTACACTGCTATGGCCATTTTGTGACTTTGATTGTTGGTTATGCAAAAACTATGAGGCCTATTTCTTTTTAATTTGGGAAAATGACGTGTTATATGATGTGAAAAAGTTGAACAGTATTTGGCACAAATATAAAAAAAAAATTTTACGGGTTCAGTACTCTTAACAATAGTTACCTTATTCGTTGTACGCTTGGCAGAGAATTGCAGAATATAGTTCCATGTATTTTTCTTTTCAAATGCAACAATACTGAAATAAAATCAACTTAGTTCGACATTTTTGTGTTTTATATGAATAATAAACTTATGTTATTAAACTATATAGTATCCTACTGACTGCACAAGTTATCTTACACGCGCAAACGTCAAGTGACGTGTCAAGAGAGGTTAGACATTTCCCGTAGTTAGCCGTTGAGGGCGGAAAGATACAAATTAGCTGAAATAGAAATTTAGCAGGGCTTTATTGAGTGCTCACATTATCCTGAACCGCCTATAGCAGTAAGATATCGCATGCAATAAGGTCTAAATTCAGTTCTAGGAAATCAGAATTAAAATCAACACTTAAATTACATCGCTGGTTATATTGAATTTCCTCGTTACAAAATATGATGTTTTAGATATACACATTATAACTGCTCTTCAACTTTAGTCAATATGGAGTACGTAAATTTATCGTGGTCATTGATTTATTAAAATTGAGTCGAAAACGTATTGTAATTTGACCATAAAGTAAATTATAATGTAAGTTACACATCATGGAAAATCGACTGGAAAAATTTAAAAATTTTAAATATAAAATATGATATTAATCAAAGACGCTCTGAACAGTTCTGTTTATTTAAAGAAGCGAAAAGTTTAGTGGGTTTTTTAGGTAGCGTTCTTCCCACCATATTCACTTTACGGATAAATTAAAACCCAATTTAGTCTTACTTTTTCGTAAACTTTGAACACGTAAACTTAATACAATCAGTCCTGACTCAACCTTTATATTACCATGGTAAAGTGAAGGTGCAGGTAAGAAGGGCGTAATATGGCGTCGACAACGATACAATTTTACTATCCGAAGATCTCTGCGCGAGAGCCTTACGGATGTTAAACGCGAGTATTTTTGAAATTGTGTAATTATAGAAGCATATATTTTATCATACTTCAAATTATAAAAATAACAGTTTTCCATTTTTGTAGATTGTATGGTTTCAAGGCCTTATTAGTTCTAATAACAGTTTCTAATTTTTTACTCGAAAGTAAAGCATACCTCCTCATAGTGCTGTATAAATAAATATCCGCTGATAAAATATCAACTAGGCAAAAAAGTATCATCGAACGGTGATGAGTAGTTCAGAATTTATTGATGATTGAGTATTCCAGTCATCCACTCGACACCGTACCTTCCTATACCCCTTAACAAAAAGACAACTGTTTCGTGTCTCTAGGTCTAATTGTATGAAGTGGCTGGCACAAGAAAGAATACACAATCAAGAATACAGTGCAATATAATTACAGATTAAATGCAAAACACTCAGAACTGAGAACCCTGACAGTTAAATGTAAATAAATAAAACAACCCCATTTAAACTAGGTTAGACAGAGATACAGTATACACAACTGTTAGAATAAAACATGGTGTATCTTATTTCAAGGAGTGTAATTTCGAATGTTCAGACAAGAAATAGTTCACAAAACTGGAAAAAGTACTCAAATGTGTGTCAAATTGTAAACAATAAAGTTACCTTCATGAATTATATCCTATCCAATCCGTCAGAAGGTGTGATGAACATTATTCCTACACACAGTGTTCCAGAATAAGTGGCTGCAAGTCACGTAGGGTCGCGGTGGCCGAGGGGTCAGACATCTTGCCTCCCACCAAGGCGATCCGTGTTCGATTCCCGGCGGGGTCGGTACCCGGATTTTCGCATGTAAGAATCGTGCCGGACGATACCGCTGGTCGGCGGATTTTCTCGGGGATCTCCCGTTTCCCCCGCCCGTTCATTGCGACGCTGCTCCATACTCATGTCATCTCTCACCAGCGCTAAAGACCTCGATGTTAAGCGCTGACCAAATCTCTCTCACGCAAGTCACATGGGTGGTAGGCAACAAAAAATCAAACGCTGTTTAATAGTGAACATTAATCCGGAAATGGAACCCTGCAAAGTTGCTTGGGCAAACATTATGGCGTAGATTTAAAACTGCGCGCGCTCCGAGGCGCCAGTCCAGTGTCTGAGAGGATGAGCAAGTGCAGACGAATGGAAGCAGGGATATGACGGGCAGCAGGCTTCTAGGCGTATGTTCGAGTTGAGTGTAAAACATGACTCACCTTCACACACGCCTAGATACATGCAGCCCGCAATACGCTGGTTCCACTCGGCTGCGCTCGCTCACCCTCTCAGCTACCAGACTGGCGCCTCGGAGCGCGCAGAATCCTAAATACACACTAACGTTTGTCCAAGCAACTTTACAGTGTGATATTTCCGAACTAACATTTTTTGACAAATAATGTTTTATTTTTGAGATCTCCGCCATTCCGGAAAATCTCGTACATGAAATACACAACAAAAAAATACAGTTATTTGTTTCTTTTGTTTGCATACTTATTGAATTTAAAAATGTTTACAAATTACAACTATATTTTTAGTTTTCTGTGCTTCTAGTGAAAACAGCTGAACAGTGTATTTCAGCAAGGAAATACTAAGTCATATACATGATATTTGAAGCAAAATTTGACAAGCAGGCGAATCATAGATGAATGGCTTAAAGAAATGGGCCAACAACGAAAATATTGCACGTGTGTTGCAATGATGCACGCGGTTCGCGTGTCTAGAACGTCCCTATCACTGTGAAAAATTTTCTCCGTCAATTTACGGAATTTCCGGTCAAAGTTTCTCCGGATATCTCCTTGAATTCACGGAAACATATTTCCTAATCCAACAGAAGTTTCCGTAAAACAATTTCAACGCACGGAACTGAGCCATACTTACATGTCTATAATGCTACAATTGCATTTCTACAGATTTGCATATTTGCCGGTGATGTTATTAAAACATATATGTAATATTTAAATGTGTCTAACCCATAAATTTAGGATTTCTTTTCCGCGCAAGTGTCGGCAGACTTACGGACATATTACGTATGATTCCGTAGTGTATATTTACTACACACGTTTCCGTATTTTACTTTTATAGACACTATTTCCGTTTATTAACCATACATTTCCATTAAAATTTTTAACAGTGTACATGAGAGTATTTCAAGTGGTTCCGTATGCCACTGGAATTTTTTATATGTTACTAAGGAGTACTATACAACAGTTGCTAAAAACTCTTACAAACACAAGGTGGCAGTGTTAAAAAAAATTTAGTTGTTTTACGGAGAAGTGCTGGTAAAAAATTGTCCAGAAAGTGTCCGTTAATTTACGGCAGGCAATTAGCTCCACTTATGGAAACTCACATATTTATGAGACTTTATTATGAAGCAAGTTATTTTTTTGGTTTATTCTCGCTGTTTTACATACGTTTAATTAATAAAACGTAATTATGTATAACTGTGTTACAAAATAATGTTTCCGTTAATTAAACAGACATTTCCGTAAAATTATCCGGAAATTCACGGAAATTTTTAACAGTGTACAACTCCGGAACCTCTAGCCATCGTAGGTTCTAAATAATTGTAGACAGATTACACCCTTTAAGAAGAATATGTAGAATTTTCTAATCATATGTAGAACGTAAGTCAGTATGTTGATTAACGCGCACTACCAGGAGATAAGCACGCATACAAGGATCTTTGAGAATGAATTAATGAAAAATTATGATCAGCGCTCAACATCAACGTCATTCAGCACTGGTGAGGGGTAACACTAAATGAGTATGTAGCAGCGCAGGATTGGAAGGGCGGGGGAAACGGGAGCTACCCGAGAAACTCCGCCGACCAGTGGCAACGTCCGACACGATTCCCACATGCGAAAGTCCGGGGACCCCGTCGAGAATAGAGCCCTGTTCGTCTTGGCGGAAACGCGGAATAGTCTGACCGTTTGGCTACCGCGGCCAAGGATGGTTGAGTGTAGATATAGATGATAAGACCGAAACAATTATGCAAGTAGACATGTTCTCTGCAAAATCTTATCGTATTATTTAATTAGAGAAAACACTAACGCCTTAATGACATAGCAGTAAGATGCGTTAGAATAAGGGGAAAATTTGCCTTGCTTCTAGCCACATGAGATAAAGTAGCATAGGCTAGTAAATCTTACATTAAAAACGTAAAAAAAAAAAAAAAAACGTACTCATAAAATTATAACTTCAAAAGAAAAAAGTATAAAAGTTTCAAAATATATTTGACGCTTAAATGAGTCGAAGGATCGCTAGGTAAACAAAATGGGTAATAAAAAATTAGCGAAACTGATACAGAATAGAACAAATCAAACCAACTCCATAAAATAGCCTATTAATCTAAAATCTAAAAATAAATGAATTTTAATATTTCAGGTTATCGTTTGAAAATGTCATGAGATTTGCTGCAATTACTTATTTTTGTTTGAAGTTTGCTAGTTTAAACTTACTATTTTTATTATTTAGCTGTCTCCGACGCATTTAAGAGTCAACAACAATTTGAAACTACTGTTATTTTTATTTACTTTTAGGTATTGATTTATGTATAATTTTTATATTTAAATTTTATCTGCATCTTTTAAACTTTAATCTTTCTACAAGTACTGAACTGAAAATAACAATTAAAATATAATAAATTTTATGTCTACGATATTTTCGCACATAACTGAAAATTAGGTAATAACTTTTAAACAGCTGGATAGATGTTCATCAAAAACAGCTAATTACTCCGACAAAACTAGCTTTAAACTGGAATAAAAAAAGAATTGAAATCGGTCCATTCTTTAGGAGCTACGAACCAGCAGGTGGACATAGACGTCAAACTTGTAATACCCGTTCGTTTTTCATCGAGAGTTAAAACATTTGCTTATGTGACCTTTGAATTGCGTAGCAGCGCATCAAGCTGCGCATAAATATCTCTTAGGGCTTTTAGCTGATCAAATTCTGTATTTTTTTTTATATATATATTCTATGGACTTCTCATGGTTTTATGATACCACTGAAAGGAAATTTGATAAAATCAAGAAACCAACTTGAAAAAAAATTTATAGGCTACTCACTACTGAACTCTTCTTATAAAGTTCTGATTCGTTCGCCTTGATTCAATGTTTAATGTTGACTCCAATTACCTTGCATTGAAAAAATTGTTGTAACTGTTTTAAAATACATACATACTCGTTAATGATTTTCCATGACAATACTGGGCCCTGTATACAGTTGCCTTCAACATTTATTGTAATATGTATATCAACATGATAACGCATTTTTTTTATAAATTACGATATTTAAATTCCCAGTATTAAAATGCTCTTTTATTACAGTATTATTTCACTTATAGTTTATGGAAGACTACAGAAACTTAACACATACTGACAGCTTAGGAAATAGTTATATTCAATTGAACGCTCTATAGGGAAGTACTCTACCAGTGCTTGACCGATGAATCAACCTGCGTTCCGTTTTAGGCGAAGTTACTTAAATTAATCCCGAAATATCTAATATATGAAATTCTCGTGTCACAGTGTTTGTTTCCATACTCCTCCGAAACGGCTTAACCGATTTCAATGAAATTTTGTTTATACATTCGGTAGGTCTGAGAATAGGTTTTTATCTATTTTTATACTCCTAAGTGCTATTGTTTAGCAAATATTTTTAATTTAATAATTTTAGAACCCGATCGATAACTGTGTAAGTGATAATTGATCGGTTATCCCCACGAGCTGATACCAGTCTATCCCCACCAGGTGTCGCTGCTGTATTATTATTATTATTATTATTATTTATTAATTTCTTTATTATTAGACCTCTTCCACTTACTTACCACATCCTTACACAATTACATTAAGTTATTTATGTGATGAAACAACGTTTGTCGGAGCAGCTAATTTCTCTATAAAACATACTTCGAATTATGTGTCTATTTTCATAAAAATTCGGCAGGCCCATTGCCTATTAATACCAAATAATTTTTTAAGGCGCCACGTCTGACAAACGTTTCAAATGCGTGCAATGTGCTCATAAATGAGATATTTAAGAAGATACTCCTTAAGCGCCCATTGCAACAATGCATGAAAATGAAAGACAGTTCAGATTAGTGCAGAATGCCACTGTCAAAGACATTACGCACGTTAGTATCACTGTTTCAAAGTTCCCCCTATATAACTATAAACGGGACTTTCAAACGGTCGTTTCCAAAAAAAAAAAAATGATCGGATGTTCGTGAAAAACACATATAAGGGTGCATTCACTTTTACTACAGAGTTTCCACCAAAAAAATTATAAAGTCAGCCATGAAAGTTCTGCATGAGACACGGCTTGACGGAAAGCTAGCACACTAGTCGAGTGCGTGGCGGGTAGTAACAATGTGGCATTTGATACGCGCGTCAAAATCACCCTTATTACATCATTTCTGAGCCACTAACTAAAAAAACTCAAATCAGGTGACGTAAACTACGATATATACTATAATATTTCATGAGAAAAATGTACTAAGTATAAAATTATTTCGTCTAACTGTAACAATGTAATCTACTAAGGTTCGGTACAGTTGATCAGTAACCATTTTCAATTATTTTATTTTTCGCTTTTTTCTAATTCAGGTAGGAAAAATGTACAATGTGCGATTATAGCGTAAATTGTATTCAGCCTACGCTATTGAACATACATGCCAGTTGAACTGCTGACGTTTGTTTTTGGACGCAATTTGTCCAGAAAATAAAGACAATAAAAATATTCCTGGGCAGTTTGCTGCCTAAACATACGTCATAAGTTCTACTCATGTGGTCGGGCTGTAATGCAAAGTAAATACAGTTTGTGCTATAATCACCAATTGAAAATTTGTCTCAGAACTAAAAAAAGCAAAAAAATAATAACACAATATGGCCTTAGTATCAGTCTCAAGGCCTTTCGCTTCCTTTATATAGTCATTGGCTGTGTTTCTAAAATGTCGGCAAGACGTTAGGCCTAACCATCATTCCAATCAGAGAATTATAAACCTGATATAAAATATGTGTGCAACTGTCAACATATACATACTACGCATCAAAAAATGATTGGAAACAAATAGGCTTTTCAGAGGTTTTATCCAGTGGGGTCTGCACATGTGTCCCACGAAGGTGTTGATATTGTTTTACATGCAGTTAACAGTAATAACATAACTATTTTCGAACAAATGAAACTATTTAAATTAAAAATTCTGACCAAGTAAAGAGGTGGGCTAATATCATGACCATGTTCCGCCAATCTGCGGGCTAGAATCCACGTTTAAACTGTGTTGATCTTACTCGTGTCTGTAAGGTATGCATTTACCTATAAGAAAATTGAACCAAATATTTAAAGGACAATATTCTTCAGCAGTTTTGATCTAGCTGTTTCAAAATACTTCGCCTCAAAACACGAATCCTTCGATATGTCCACTTCAGTGGTGAAAGATGTCTCTTTACAATTACTCTTGTGACTACTGACGATATCTGAAGAAAGATACACGTTGTTGTTGAACAAAGGCAACATTTGTAGCGCTCAGCTAAGAGTCACCAAATTCGAGTACAATTGTTATAAATTCTTAAATAAAAGCTTGATCATTCACTTACGGAGACGTGGAACGCATAGCTACTATAAACATGTCGGCCAGCAATGACATCAGCAATGTTTTCCACCTGCAATACTTGGGGTCCACTTTACCTGGAATTTGGATAGCCTTGGTACGAGGAGAGTGGTCTTAACACTGCAACTTCTCCACCTTTAAAATCTTAAGAGTCACACATAAGTATTTATGCGAGAATCTCAGAAACAAAGAATGCCATAACTCACTACAAAAAAAAATCATTGTTTACTGAACAAAACAGCGTAATTCCTAGGAGAGGACTAGACAATCAGATCAAATGAGGGCCCAGCAGAATTATTTACTGTCAACTGATGTAACTGTCTGCCAGCCATAGCGTAAAAAAGGAACAAGTTTCAAGCATGTTTTTTTTCTTTATTTCTATGTAGGCCCAATGTACTTATAGATTTTCCACGTGTACATTGCCTGTGGTTACGTTTTTCGCTGAAATAATTTGTTAAATCTTAATTTTTAAATGGTTTATCAATGTAAAAAATGGTATTCATGGTTTTTGTAATGTGCATATAAATAAACAAACAAATAATTTTCTCTGTAAATTTTACAAAGGTCAGTAAACAATCAAATGTTAATTAATTTTGAGATATTTTTTGCAAGAAAATCACTACATACGTACAATACATAATAACAATTATCACAAGAATTGAACGATGTGTACAAATTTATTTACACAGTAAAAACACTTTTTTTTTGCAACAACAAAATTTTATTTGGATGTGATACACTGCAAAGTAACTTGTAGCTAAGGTATATAGCTTGCGGGAAAGAAAGCTTGCCTTACAGCAAAGCAAATGTGGGAAATTTGTCTTTTGTGTCACATTTTGTCTTAAAAAAAGTTTTCTTTAAAAATAAGTTGATATTGTCACGAAGTGATTTTTCTGGTTTTAGTTTTTTGTTAAGATATCTTAATTTTTTTAGACCCCTGCTTTAAATAATTCCTCACTTTATAGTTTATTGAATTCTAGTTTTTTGATAATAGCGGCTGTGAATCAGTTGTATTTTAGAGTTTTTGTCCAATCCCCCCCCCCCTTCCTAACACATCAACATGTTATGCCTGAGATATGCGATTGTTTCACTGTACGCCCGTGATACAGCTCACGTAGGCCGCTGCTATCCCGAGTAGAGCTGGGTGATGTAATATTTAATTGTAGTTTTGTACACAACACACGTGGTATTATTTTCTTTGTAGCCTTCTAGTGAAGTAGTAGCCCAGTCAAATTAAATATTTCAAGAGAAAAAAATCCCGGAGTTTTGAAATTTGGTACAGTCATACATGAATACCTACTCTACAACATACTAATAGTCCCCGAGGGTAGGATGTGAGCCAGGGGCAGGGGGCCCAATGAAAGGTCATTTTTCAAAGTTTTTTGGAAAAAGATCCGAAACCACTGTTCCTAGAAAAAAATGCTTCTAATTCAAAATTAATTATAGAAGACAAAATTTCCTACAAAAAACGTCTTATTCGTTTTTTTGTAGGATTAATAATTTAGTAGATTCTAGGTGGACAAAAGTCTAATTTTTTAAATTGTTGCTTATTGGAGATTTTACACTACACTATACTGCTAATGGCTTGGCGAACGAGACATATTACCGAATAATATTAATATATTAAATGCATAATGTTTACACAACATATATATATATATATACATATAAATTTTTAAACCATATCTTAAAACACCCTGTAGAATTGTTGACAAATAACAAACATGCTGATGACATTGGAAGGACTGTGTCGTCCAGAAATAAGTTCAGAAAACATTTGGTGAATAAATTTAACTGCACACAGATTCTGTGAATATAATGTAGATACTCCAAATAAGCACTTTTAAACATAATATGGTCAGACGTTAGTAATACTTTTGGCATGTTGCAGAGTAAGTGGTGATAATCACACTAACTCAACACTATAAAAACATGTTCCCTACAAACCTTTTATTCTAGAAGACAAACACTTCTACTACAAGATATACGGAACACTCACCATCATGATGCAGACAGGATGGATGAAGACACTGATGATGGCAACAGCAGACACCATGTAGCAGGCTAGAAGTTCTGCCAGGAGGTCTCATGCCGAATGATCCCAGCTGGAGTCTGCTACATGTGTATTGCTGGTGCTGGGTGCAGATAACAAAGGAGTTGCCGAACTACTTTTGTTGGGTGGGGTTATAGCTGAAAACCCATCTTCTTCGGGCAAAAAAATCTTCATCGAGAACCTCATCTTCTGGTGGAATTCCATTGGTACAAGCACCCTGACAGTTACCGCAGACTTGTGTACATTTAATCCCAGCTTTTCGACAACCGCATCGTCCCTCACAACCAGTCACACATCTGCAAAAAATGGCCTTCAAAACTGAGCCAGGAGCTGCAGCGTCCTTAGTTGGTAGGGCCTCCAATACTCCATCATTACCTCGTGTCCATCCCCACTTATCAGGTGGCAGGTGATTGCCCAACCACTGCTGCACTTGCAAAAACACTCTGAAAGCATGCTGCTGAGCTGAGCCTTTCGAGGGTGGCAGTGACTGAAGGTCAGGCTTCACTTTGTTTACGGATTTCAAGAATGCTGAGTATCTATGGCTGTTTAAGTCATTTTCACGAGCTTGATAAAGTGCCAAGAACATTCGCTCACCAGCCAGTGACACCTCCTCTGGTGTCGATGACTCATTGTGAAATACATTTGAAATGCCTCTAAGACTTTCATGCCTCTGAAAAATTTTCAAGATCTGTACTTTTCCTTTTCTGTATACAGATGAGGTGGTGTCGCACCCACTAAATGCATGTATAAAAAGAATACTTGTTGCATATTCAAGCTTTTGTAACTCCAAGGATGAGTATGTTTTCTTTTCAACTTTCCCCCTCCCAGGTTTGACGAAAAATATGTTGGTTTGTGACGGAGTTAATGCAATCAGCAATACAAGTAAATCAATGTCTTCTCCTATAACTGCTGTGTTACAGTTAGTCATTGATTTGTCAACTCCACATCGCACAATGTTTGTGTCAGCATCTGCATCAGCTATTTCTGTCTCAATGCCTTTAATCTGCATCTTCTGTGATAAAATATTGACTAATTTTGATTTGTTGTTCTCGTTTGCGAGGAAGTGATCTTGCTGAACTGTGACTTTCATGCTCTCGTCAAAATGTATGTCTACTGATGTTTTAGTGCCAGTTCTTCGTTTTTGTTCTGCTCGTTTAGTACTGTTGGTGGTGTCAGTGTAGCCATCAAAAACAACAGTGCAATTATTGCCATAGTGGTTTT
>PNEQ01097768.1:8482-22763 GCA_003012365.1 Medauroidea extradentata
GCCGTGCCAGCTGTCAGTCCCATACTGCCAGCTGCTGTTCCTCTTGCTGCAGCTCCTGCTATTATCCCTGGAGGACTGGGTCTAGGACGTGGCCTGGTTCTAGGGTCTGGTCTGGGTCTAGGACACGGAGCTATCATCGGCTAACAACACATCATCACATCCACGACACCGCCATATATTTCTCCAGACTGTACCATTCAATTGTCAGTTGTGTTACATGATTGCTGTTGAATAAAAAGAGAATATTAAACTACATTTTGTGTTTAATAACTTATGACAAACCTATAATTTACCACATGCTTGAAGCTATCTACATGCTGCTGTGTTAGTGGAGTTATATTCTTTATTTTAAATACACCACTAGTTTTTAAGATTTCACTATTAAATTGTCACAGCCACTCGTCTCACTTACAACGTCACACAGAATATATAACTAAAATATGATTATTCCTGTAAAAACAATTTTTAGCAGAATTTTGCTACGTACTAAAGAGTAAATATTGTAGAACACATTTACTGATATATATGTATGTATTTATCCTGTAATTATACAAAGTAAATAAAAGGCAGCTATTATTTATACCCTGAGCCAGATGTCGAATTAAGAAGCATCACAAAACATTAATGAATGATGAGGGATATTTATGTTATGTATTCTAATGTAGTAAGTTGGAAATAATTGAGTAATATCAAGTCTTAGTCAAATGAGTAGTTAACCGGTGTGCATCTCGTTGGCTCAGGGCGTGGAGGGCATGGAAGGCCTTATGCAGTCATAAAGTATAGAACTTAGGCGGATGCCGAGGTTTTATGGAGCGAATTAAGTGTGATCGCAGAAGGGCTGTTGGTGTCTCACCTGGCCGCCGCATTGATTTACATAACATTTAATTTGTATATTAATTTCTGGTAAGAGCACATGTAGGTATCTTGCACGCAATGGTCTGAACCTCTGTCAATGGCGTGTGGCAGTAGAGGAGACTGAGTTAAAGAAACTTCAGGGTTGATTGATTACTACCGTAAAACGGGGTGAATAGAATCACAATTTTAAAGATAAACTTTCTGTACTAATTCTGTTATAAAATTTTTGTTTTAGGTAGGCAAGTTAAAACAGTTTATAAACAGTAGTTTTATAGATGTTATAATTTTTTCAGCAAAATGTGTCAGCTAGGAATTTATTTCTAAATTTGTTTATATTTACCCCAGTGATTCAAATCAGCCCGTTTTACGGTACCCTCGTATTTTATTAGCATGCGGGACATCAAGGGAAACATCGTGAATGGTTTATTATTTCCACATTACGGCATTATGTTCTATTGATTAGTAATGTGCTAATTGTATTGTGAAAATGTAATAAGTAACTATTTTATGCAATGCGCTGGAATTGAAATCCATGTTCAGTTTAGAGTTGTTAAATATCCCCATTGCTTAAGATCCTCCCACAATTATATCTAGTTCGCCAAGTTTTTATTTTACTATCTTTCCTACGAGCCTGCTGCACTTCTTGTATCCTCAGTTATGTAGGTCTCTTAGCAAAATTGTTAACTTATTCCATTTTTAAAGATATACTATACATTCCAGTCAGAGGTATATACTTTGTTTTCCTAGCTATCTCAGCAACGTCGCGAACTCTTGTTCGAATTCGCAACACATCATTTCTGATCCTTGATTTCTCTTATCATTGCTAAAATGATTCTAATGTACTGATTGTTTAACGTTTTAGTATTTTTTACTTGAATGGATACTTATTTGTGAGTCCCTTCACAGATACTACAATTTTACATAAACCTCCTATTTGGCACTGTCTATGTTCACTATCCCTCTAAATCTTTGAATAGGAACATGTCCTCGCTATATCCGCTAATTACGCTCATTTCCCACATTATATATTTATTGTCCTTCAATGACTTGCATTAATGCAGGAAAAATTAAAACAAATATTGTAGTATTACATAAAAATTATATCTTGGAGATGTGGGAAGACTACTACTTGTAAAATAGGGGCATGTTCTTCTGTGGTTCGACTGATGCTTATAGCAGAGTGCATGAAATTATTTTTGAGGGGGGATTTACCAAACCACACTACCAAAATATCAATGAGACAGTTGCCACGGTAACCGACTTAAAGAGTGTTAATTTGTTGCTTTGTTAATCCACTTTGATATTTTATTGGAAAAAATAAGCATTGTGTTGTACCAAGCTAGACATGCGTCGACTGTGATCGCAGTATATAGTTCCAAATATATTTTAAAAAAAACTAATTTATACAAATTTTGTACCACTTAGAACCCCGGAGAGACATGAAATATTAAGTTAAATGTTCTTATTCACTAATAGTTTTCTTGGGCACCTTGATTTAAACTGACCGACATCAAGCTGGGCCTAGAAACATGAAATTTGTGTGGTTTCCTTCAGAGCGAGGCGAGAACTAAGGGGTTTTCGTAATTCGCTGCTTAAGTGGGTGAAAAGTGATGCAAATTGGTGACAAGTGTTTTTCATAAATCGTTTATATATCTGGAAGCCAACAAGCCAACATTACGGTTTCCATGTGTACCTATGTGTGTGTGTGTAGTATTTTAGTATTTGGCATACACACATATACATGCTAAATACTACATGAACGTAAAATTATTTTCTGTCTGATTTGATTCGTTATGTATAATACTAACGTATGAGTGTTCATAAAAGTATATAACATTAATTGTATTGGTTACAGTCACGAGGTGTTTGTGTTGTAGTTTACTTATAATTATTTAAACCAATGGAATGTGCTATTTTCTTAAAAGAGAAACGTAACGTATGAAAATTAACATCTGAAAATGGAACTACTTATACAGGATGTTGCAAAATGCCATGTCAATATTCTAGAGAAACAATCCTCACATGTAGAGGAACAAAAAGTGTTATTATATAAACATAGGTCCAAAAATACACAGTTTCTGCGCTACAGTTGGCAATACATGACATATGGTTGATAGTGCGCTGGCAGGATTATGTTGCAGTGTCACAGTTGTTCCTACTGTATGTGTGTTAGTGGCGTAGTGTGTGGCACAGTAACATGTTATGTACTGCTGTAATGATGCCCCACAGCAACATGATCCTACCCGCGCACTATCAACCATATGTCATGTATTGCCAACTGTAGCGCAGAAACTGTGCGGTTTTGGACCTATGTTCATGTAGCACTTTTTGTTCCTCTACATTAGAGGATTGTTCCCCTAGAATATTAACATGGAATTTTGCAACATTCTGTATAAACCAACACGTGTTTTAAAGTGTTACTTAAAATAAGATTTAGTATTTATAGAACGTTATGATTCAGTACTGATCATAATTTAGAATAGTTCACCTTAGTTACAGACAGTTAATGATTAGTGAGACTGAGTCGGCAGAACCCACGAAGACACTGCACTAGTACCTTACACCCTTCTATATTTAATGTATGGCAATAATCCTTAAATGAACTAGCCTGAAATACATAGTGAGGTGGTACTACACTGGCTCTCATGTTCCGAAATAACACGACTTCTACACTGGGCCAGGCCATTTTGATTTCGGGTATAAAATCTTTTCTAAATAGTTAAAGACAAATGATATAATAAAACGTCATTATAGAATTTTGTTGATTTCTATCTACTCAGTTTGTCTATATTATTACTTTTATATATAATTACTTCATTGTCAATGAAATGGTAGACCCTAGTAAATACTTCCATTAAAAATAATAAAAGACAAAATATTTTTCAACAATTTAAATTTATTTAACAGCAAACAAGTAGCAACACCATCTGGCAAGAAGCTGACACTGACAGGTGGGTATAAGACGTCTCAAAGTAGTTTTTAGTAGACAGTGGTGCTTTTAGCCGATGATAGCTCCGTGTCCTAGACCCAGACCAGACCCTAGAACCAGGCCACGTCCTAGACCCAGTCCTCCAGGGATAATAGCAGGAGCTGCAGCAAGAGGAACAGCAGCTGGCAGTATGGGACTGACAGCTGGCACGGCAGCCAGAGGAGCTATTCCTCCTGACAGTAAGATGCCACTCCTCTTGTCCCTAGCAGCCTGCTCTGCCTCCTGGCTGACCACTGCTGCCACCACCACCAACAATACAACCTGCCAACATACAAACACAGCTAAGAGATGGTTGAATACACCTGATGGCAAACTGATGCTCATCTGGTCTATCACCAACACACTCAACTATCCTATGTTCTCTTTAGGTGTGCTGTCACTGACACCAAACAAATGTGTGAATCTTCGCACTTTTAATTCGTATGTGTGTGTGTCTTGAAAGGCGTTTGTACTTTATGAGAGAACTTAACTAAATGGAGATGTAATTAGGTTTATTTTTTTTTAATAAATAGTTATTGAACATTTGCGATTTTTTAAATAATAGACAGTGTAGCTTTGTACAACAGAGACAACATGACACCTGGGGTCAAGAGTTAAAAGCCAAATTAAAACAATTTGATTTTTAATGCATCAAGCTTTTTCTGCTTTTACTGCAAACAAATCCTCACCAGTGATGCTAGTTTCTAATTTATTAACAGAAGTTTTTATTTTATTGAACTAATTCACAAAGATGAGAAAAATATTATATATTTGTGTATGTATATATATATATATATATATATATATATATATATATATATATATATATATATATATATATATATATATATATAATTTCATTGCAAAAGACCAACATTTACTCCTGATTATTGAAAATTCTATTAATATTTTGAATTTTTTCCCACGCAAATATTATATATCTTTTAAATCTAGGCATATATCCAAAACTTCTGCAACTAAATGTATTGTATTCTTTCTAATTCACATGTAAAAACTTATTAGTAGGCTATGCAGTTACATTTTGTAGTGATTTGTGCAATGATTTTAGAATATGTTGACGTTTAAATGAAATGTAACCAGATAAAATACATTTTTTATGTTTTATGTTACAAAAATTTTATGCATTACAACAAAGTGTTATGAAATTTCTTGACCCATTAAAATACATTTTAATATTTAGCATATGAAATTATTATGGTCTTATAAGTATGAACATATTTTCGTTGAGTTTAGTTTATGTACTAAGACATTAATATGTGTTCTACAATGTGATGCTTAAAAATATAATGTTTATCGATTCATATGAAGAGTTATCAGCTAGTCGATCTTGCAGCAGGGTGTACTCGTATATAGTGTGTGTGTATGTGTATGTACTCACCAGAAACTTCATAGTGATGTGGTGTATTCAGCTACTGAGGCAACTGTATGAGGTTTGAGGGAAGCGCAAGTCTTTTATACTCAGCAGTTGGCGACCTTGTTGAGTGTCGCCACGCCTTTATCCTTGCCAGTGCGGTGTGGAACAGCACACACTTTTTCCCCCTACTAACTCTCTCGCGGTCACTAACTAGCCTGTCAAGTTCTGCTAGAGGACTGAATATTCCTTTGTGTTTCACTGCACCGCTCACAACCGTCGAGGTTACAGAAGTAGGACTAGTCATTTGTAACTAATAAATACCTTAGGCCCAGTGCCTAGTATTTATTTGAGAATGTAAAATTAAAATATATTTGGAAGAAATGTCAGTAATTTACATTTCTGAAGCTTTATCTCCTAAATTTTCCAGTATGTTTTTAGAGAATATGTAACAAATTTAAATTAATGTCATCCATGTTACCCGTTTTTTTATATTGGAGAGCAAATTTCCGTATCTTCAATAATACTTGAGAGCTTATTTATTTAATGTCGAAGTTAAGCATTCCGCCTTCTTTTAAACAAATACAAATTTAATATATCAAATATTATTAATTAATTTAACTAGATCCACTAAAATGTTTTTAACTGCGGTGTTAAAAAAATAATACAAGTATTGTTTATGTTATCTAAATATTCGTGTATAAGAACATAGGTATACACTAAACTTGCGGGAGCTTGTGTGCATCTGGATAACAGCATTATGGTATACTATTATGTATTGTTGATTAGAAAAAATTATAATGCTGTATGATATAAATATGTAGGCCTATATTCATATATAAACTGGTTAAGAAACTGCTTATCTAATAAGTTTTTGATTTTGAAGTAAATTTAAATTCTAAACACGTCAAAAAATAATTGAAAAATACTACTACAAATAGATACAACAGATAAGTAGTACTCGACGAGCTGTTGACTTTGCAACAAATGTGTTTTAAACAGCAATGTTCGAAACTGCTTAGGTTTGAGCAGGTATTTTGTTCATTGGGCAAATCATTCCAAAACCGAGCACCAGACACCGTAGAAGACTGGGGAAAAAGTGTAGTTTCGTGTTTAGGTACCATGAGTAGCAATGTTTCGAATGAACGTGTGTGGTGATTATGATTTACACTGAGTGTCTGAAATCTGTCAAGAAGATATTTAGTACTTCTGGATGCACGAGTCTTCTTAAGTAGGAACTGCGACTGCAACCTGCGTCTTTCTTCCAGTTCGAGCCACTTGAGATTTTGTAGTAGTGGCTGATATGGTCTGGAGGTTTCAAGTTAAATATATAACGTACACAAGTGTTTTGTAATCGCTGTAGTCTTGCAGCTAGTTCGCATTTTACGTCACTGTATACAATATCGCAGTAATCAATGATAGGGAAAGTAAGTGTCTGAACAATTGTTTTTTTTTTTTTGTCTCTACTGGAAAAAAGTTTTTATTCGCTTAAGAGAGTGTAAAGATGCAAACATATTCATGCGAATTTTATTGACATGAACTGTTCAAGTAAGAAATGCATTATTTTAATGCCTAAATTAGTTAATGTGTTGGTCATAGCAATTTATTGGTCTTCTACGAAGACTGTGTTAATATCGAGTGAAGAGATCGTACATTTCAGTTTTTTTATCCAATTATGTTGTACTGAGTCTTAGTGGCGTTTATTTGCTACCCATTATTGTAGTACCAGCGAACAACATTGCACATAGCAGTGTTAACTTGATCACTGCTTGTGTTCAGTTTACTGGGTACATCACTTCTATATATTTGGAAGTTGTCAGCATACAAATGGTAGTTCACATACTGCAAACACTCAGGCAAATCATTTATGAACATAGAGTGCAACAGTGGTCCAAGTACTGAGCCCTGGGAACACCACACGGTACACTGCGCCAACTAGAAAAACAAGATCTAAGTTAATGCATTGTTTACGTTCCATTAGATATGATCTAAACCAATGCACTGCATCGATGGAAAGATGCAAGAATGAATACAATTTCTTTAAAGTAACTTATGATCTACAGTGTTAAATACCTTACTGAAATCAAGAAGTATTAGTACAGTCAGTTTTCTATCGTCCATATTTTTCCTTATATCATCTGTGATATGTATTAAGGCTGTAGTAGTGTTATGATTACTCCGAAAACCAGACTGGAGTGGAGATAGAAGGTCATTTCAATTTATATAACCATAGAGTTGTTTGTGTAGAATGTACTCTAGCGCTTTAGATAATGCTGGCAAGATAGTCATAGGCATGTAGACTTTGACATTACTAGGGGATTTGACTTTAGGAAATGGCCTTACAAAAACAAATTTCCATTGGCGTGGTAAAAATCCCACTTTTCAGTGAGATGATGAATATATCTGTTATTGGACCAATAACGAATGTTAAGAATTTTTTAAGAATATTGGGATGTTGTCTGGGTCCACAGCTTTCGAAGTAATTCGGTTAATTGCACGTACAACTTCAGTTATCGTTACGTTATGGAACGAAAACCATTTGTGATATCTATAGACATTCCTTCCTCGAACTTAGGGTTGGGTACTTCAACAAAATGAGCGTTAAGTTCTTCTAACGGCACATCTGGTGGCTCGCTTATTCTTGGCTTACAGTCGACACCCAAAGTTCTAAGTCTCTGCCACAAAACTATAGATGACGATGCAGCTGATAGTACATGTTCAGTGTATTCTAACTTTGCTTTCCTGACAACATGAGTCCCGCAGTTGCCTATAATCCTCCAATAACTCCGCAGCCAGTTGATCAGCACGTTTAGTTGAACGATACGTAGAGTCACGTTTGAACATGTGTTCTTTTATAAGGTTGGTAATCCACGGGGCAGGTGGTCGCTTTACACGCTTTACACTTATATCTATTGTCGTAAAACAAGTGCTATCGCTTACATCGAAGCAAACACCTCCGCCTGACTTGCCAGTCATTCTGTCGCGTCTTAGCAAGGTATAACCGGTTACATTCACGAGATGGTTAGGGATTCCTGGCTGTAACCAACTTCCAGTAACGGTGAACGCACTGTAATTGTCCTGAAGAACTGTATCGTGAACATCGTCGACACACCTCATGAGTGACCTTACATAAATGACTTACCTTCGTGAGAGCTGTATTGTTAGTTGGTAGTTTGCACTCGTCGTTTAAGTTGGTAACATTGCTGCTGGTAACAGGACTGGGAGGGATAGAGGGTTGTGGCTGGTAAAGAGGGGGTGTCTGACAGCCATCCCTGGAGCAAGTGACCGCTTCACGGCAGTTATCTATTGTCCTCATAGAGAGTGGCGTATAGGGGTGTCTTCTTTCCTGACAGGCCAGTAGCTTTAGTATTACAGTACTGGTAACTTATGACATAATGGCAAACAGTGCGACATATGATAACATTTGTCAATACATCAATTAATAGTTATTAATATAGGTGAGGAATTTACAAATAATCACATTCACAATAGTTTTAAGTTAGTTTAACACTTCCAATAGAGTAAACATATAGAAATAAATAATTAATGGTTACATACTTACTTCTATTTAACTATGGTTACTTACTAACTATGCTTCCCTTGCAGTAAGAGAGTATTGGCTACTATTTCCAGACATTAAGGTGAAGCGAGGGTATGGAGTAATTACAATATTATTTGCACACGTATTTTAAGCAGTCTAAGCTTTCAAAAAAATACTGTTTTTAAATTATTTTATATTACTAAAATATAGTTTTAAACCTTTAGCTAATTTTTTACCTATAAATAATGTGCACGTGGAAAGACAAAAATAAAGTTTCAGTGTTCCACTGCATATTGCAAAGTAAAAGGATAATACAAAATATGTTAGCTCTGAGCGCAAGTGTCTCTTTGTTTTGTGAGATAGAGAACTTCAAACATTCCTTTTAATGGACACCAAAAATGGCGTTGCTCATGCCGAGTCAGCGTTCTCCTGTTGGTCTTGCCTGTTTGTCAGTCTTCTTACCACGGAGCTTTGTTTAACTTGGATCACGCCATCGACGGTCCATACATGTATAACTCCATGATTTTAGATGACATCTTGGAGAAGTGACATTCTCGCTGCGGTCAGGTCTTCCCGTGTCGTGACACAGGTTCCTTTCAAGTGTATCTCGTTGTAAGACTTTTCACTTCGTTTACTGTTGCTAATGAACTTCACAATGACTGGGCGTGTAGCTCCATCTTGCTTTCTACCGATACGATGGCACCTGTCAACATCTCGCGAGCACAATTCCTCATGTAGCACGAGTTGTTCCTAATTTTCACTTCGTTTCTGCTCAATACCGAATATTCTTAAATTCGCTCGCCTCTGATACTTTCCAAGTTCGTCATTACGTTTGACACACTCTCTCTGTAGATCTTTCACCTGTGTATTTAATGTATTTGTTTCTCTTTTCCTATCGTCACAGAGATTTGCATTGACTGACAAATTGGCTTCCAAAGATGATGTCACCTTCTCTGTTACAATTTCCGCCACCTTCTCGGCGATCCGCTCCACGAGGTCGCTGTCTTCTAGTAACTGTAGCACTCGCCAGGCCATCACTGTGGTCACCCCTGCCGCCGACGTCGTTATCTAACTCACGCACCATACTAGCGACAAAAATGTGTGTTTACACAAAGGAACAACTCCCACTGTTATAACTTGATGTGTGGTAGACGTTTGTCCACTCTTCGATATGTGCAAGTTTTTCCATATGTGAAGAATTTAAACCACCTGCTGAGACATTTTTCTCGGAGCTCCCGGGCTCGCCTTGTTGGTCTAGCCACTGTACTAATGTAAAGTGCCTTATTTGTTTACTACAGGAAGTTCATATAGTGTACATAGAACATAGAAATACAAGAAAATATATAGTGTTCTGGTTGAACATTCTTCGGTATAAATAAATCAGTTAATATTTGGCACTCGAGCATATTTGCATTGAAAAGTTGAGTCTGTAGTTAATCGTTTGCTTTCATTGTTGCACATGCCTGGTGGAATAATGATACTATGTCATCGTCAAACGGATTGACGAGAAATTTATTTTGATGGCTTATATTTGAAAGAACATATCAATTGGTTTCTTAATTAATAAATTTTCAAAATTATAACAAAAAAAGCAGTTTTAAATTGCATGAACTTTTAAAAGAACTCTTATTTACAGTTCATTAGGTTACTGAACTTGCATGCCTATAGATTTTAATTCATACTATTCAACAAACTAAATAATTACCTATATATTTTACGTCTGATCGTGATAATTTGAATTAAGATATTAAAAATCATTAAGTAAAATAATTTTACAATGTCACAGCTTATTCCCTAAATACGTATTGCTGAAAATTATTCATATTAACAATGTTTCTAAAGACCTTAAAATTTCTGTTGGAAAATAATTCTAAACGCCTGAAAATTTCGGCTGGAAAATAATATGTATGAATAAACAGTATGTCCCGGTAGGAACGGGCAATATTCTGGGAGGTGATACTACTGGTCATTGTGATAAAGAATATGTATAGTCTATATATGAACGTAATAACAGTAGTTTTATAGCTTATGATTGTTTTCATTCAAATTGGGTTATCTCGACAACCATCACATATTGACCCCATGTTCATATTATCATTTTGGATCACAATGACCAGTACTACAACCTCCCGGGACAAAATGTATATGTATGAGTAATAATAATAATAAATAAATAATCATTATTATTATTATGAATATTAATATGTGCTACCAGGTCATGTTGGATCATATAAAGCATTCTGACTCATTTTCACGTTATTTATGGTCATCTACGAAGAAACAATTTGTGTCCTTGGATTTTCTTTAATTCTTCAGTCCATCCATGTTTTTTCCTGCTCTCTTTGGAACTTCGTTTCTGACATCTCTTCCACTTGTCTATCTTGCTTCTGTAAGTGTTTCTGTCTTCAATTACTGTTGGGTCTATCTGTGCTTTCCCTAAGTCAATTTTGACTCGTATGATCCTTGGAATTATTAACTTGACAAATTGTATATATGTCAGGATTTTGTCGGTAAGTCTTGTTGGTGTTAGTCTGTTGACATGGGCCTTAGAATCTTTGCCTTATTTTTCTGATGTTCGCTGCTAGGTTAGTCATCATCTCTGTAGTTGTTCTAAGCTGTAATTTGTAACCCTCTTCTGTTAGTTTTGAAAAAAAAAATATTTTTTCGTGATCTTGTGTTCTTCTCCTATTATGTTTTCCATTTCACTTCTAGAATGGAGTGTTAGTGTCTCGATCACATATAGTATTTCTGGTTTGGTTACAGTCTTACAAAGTCCGAGCTTTGTGTGTGTGGACAAGTATATCTTGTAGATGTCTTGAGTCTTGCCTTGCGCCCTCTACATGTTCTGTGCTATTTTCTCTTCTCCTGACAGTTACAAGATATCGTCCAGGTATCTGAAGTGTGTAACTCTTATTTTCTTGCCATCTTTTGTGTTTAATTTTTGCGTGGCCAATTTTGAGCAGAAGAATTCAAATTTTTGGAAATCAATTTACTGGCAAACTATTTCTACACATTATTTAAGGTCTTCTAATTGCTTAAGTGTTGCTGTTTCATTACTGAAGATATGCCTAGTTACTCTGTATTTCATACAGGCTAATAACACTGCGGTAGTGGTCAATTTTGTGGAAGATGATGTTATGTCACATGATCATACCTAATAAGTAGAGATATGTAAATGTCTCGTTATCTCGTGGTAAGTTATAGCCTGCTGGCGTACATTCACCTTAACAAACTTAGTGACGTCACTGGCCCCAGGCCTACATGAATATGGTTGTGTGCCACAATGCAGGATAGTGGGCTCTTTGTAGCAGCCGCAGTTCTTTACGTCCCTTCTTCTTGATTTCATCGCTAGATCATAAGCGTATTTTAAAACAATTTAATTTGTATGGTTTCAAACATATAGTAAGCTATTGCTTATGAATTTAATTTTATAGAAATAGTAATAATATTTACATAACATAAATTAACTAAATAAAAACCACTAATGAACATTATTATTTCAAGTTGTATCCACTGAGGTTTTCACTTATTTTAAGTGTTGTTAAAAAGTTTAATCATTTCTCATCATCTAAGATTTGTTTGTTTTTTTGTGTGGTTTAAGGTATAGCTTCCTTTATGTTATTCAATTAATTAATTATCGTAATTATCGATTTTCTGTGTCATGTGCGTCTATTTATGATACCACTGAAGTATTATTCAAGACCACAATATTTTGCTTTTGTGTTGTATTGCTGTTGTGAGCAGGAATTTTTGCGCTTTACAAACTTTTGAGGAAATTTTGCAACGTTGTTAAATTCTTAAAGCATCTATGTCATTAACGCTGATGATGGGTGACATGATGGGATTGAAAGGCCGGGAGAAACGGCAGATTTATGAGAAAACTCGCTGACCAGCAATATTGTCCTGCACTATTCTCACATGCATGTATGGCTGTGTGTAATCAGTAAATAACTCAAATAAGTCAACATTTTTAGTATGAACCTAACTTTATTGAAATCGATTACGTATGTTTCACTCAATTTTATTATTTTAATGAACGAATGTAATTACCGTGTTATATGCAAGTTTCTAGGAGTAGTTCTTCCTCTCGAACACCGGCACAGAACACCGAACATTGAATCCATTTTATCCACACTTAAAAGATCATGTAAACGCCGCAGTTATGTTTCACTGATGGCTTTAGAATGTATTCTCTATTTTTACTGTGCCAACTTCAGCCGCTCTGCTCAAGGATTTACCTAAAATTCACTTTCAAAATTCTTTCTTCAGAAATACATCAGCGTTTATAACTCAGTTTAATTTTCCTTGGAACACTCTTAAAGTGCCTTACTTATAATGCAGAACATCTTTACACAACATTAATAACAATATATCTTCACATTTTCACTAGCTATAAACCAGTGAAATAAGTGCATGGACAGTGGTTACTGGTGTAGATCTACGGGAAGTTTGGCGAGTCAGCATATCCTACCTGAAGTGAAGAGATTTTAGTCAGCTCTTAACATCTATATCTTTAGCTCTGGTAAGGAATATCAGTGACGTGATTGATGCAGACGGCACGAAGAAATGTGATGTGGCTGTAAGGGAAACCTGAAGGTTTCAAGGATACATTTTGCAAAAGATATAATGTGAAAAATTAACAAACATCAATTGTAAAATAAATAAGGCTTCTCTGTAGTTGTATGCAGAGAAAATACTTAGAAGGCAATTGTTCCGGTATAAATGCCAGAAGTGTCGGAATATGTATATATGAATAATTTGGCTAAGATATTGGTAAAGAAGTGTAGACTCAGGAATATTGTGAAAATCTTTAAGTATTACTGCAGTATATAAATGACATAACAGAGAAAACGAAGTTTCAATCAGATGGATACTTGAACAAGATAGGTATAAAATTTCTTATAACAATTTTATGTTTTCACAATAAAGTTAAGGGATATTTTCTCAGCACACAGTAATGCAATAATGTTGAAATATTTTTAATATATGTTGACAGTTATTTATCGAGATAAGATGATATTTTTAGCAATAATTTTACACAAACATAGATTGTGTAAAGTGATTACTTAGGAGAATAACCTTCTTAATTTTAAATAAAAAATCTAATGCCAGCAGTATTCGAGAATTCATATGTAAAAAGGGATATAACTGCACTGTCTGAAAACAATCTTCAGATAGAAGCTAAAGTTTCAGAGAAGTATATAACAAATTAATCCTTTGTCGGAATTTATTAAAAACAAACCAGATGTTTGTAGCCTCTTCATTTTATTCAACAGCAATCATGTAACACAACAGACAATGTAATGGTACAGTCTGGAGAAATGTATGGCGGTGTCGTGGATGTGGTGATGTGTTGTTAGCCGATGATAGCTCCGTGTCCTAGACCCAGACCAGACCCTAGAACCAGGCCACGTCCTAGACCCAGTCCTCCAGGGATAATAGCAGGAGCTGCAGCAAGAGGAACAGCAGCTGGCAGTATGGGACTGACAGCTGGCACGGCAGCCAGAGGAGCTATTCCTCCTGACAGTAAGATGCCACTCCTCTT